>PVIC010041580.1:0-16127 GCA_004025085.1 Thryonomys swinderianus | reverse complement strand
ACATATAACTATTTAACTCTGCTCACAGTTAGGAGAGGGGGTAAAATATAGAAAGATGACTTTTTGGAAGGGCTCAGAACTACAGTATCAAAGTCCGGGGGTTTACAAATCTTTTCACTTCCAGTGCTGCTTATTCATTTCACTACCCATGACCTGCTGCCCACTTTTCTTGCCTGCCTTCTAGCACTGGTCTTTTTTTCTTAACAAAACTCCATATCCTAAACACTTAAAAATTCCTTTGGGATGACTGGAGTTTTATGGGGGATTTTCCCCAGGTTTTAGGTGGGCCTGAATTTTTTAAGCAGACTGCCTATTACACTAATGTTTACATTTATTGCTACTGAGATGGTCTAATGACAGAGGCATAGCGTCCAAAACCATGTAAGCACCCCTTCCTCACTCAAAACTGTTTCAAAATGCTATCAGGTAGCCCCAGGTGTGTTGGCGCATGCTTGTAATCTCAGCACTTAGGAAGCTAAGGCAGGAAAATTAGTGTGAGTTCAAGGCCAGCCTAGGCTCCATAGTGAGTTTAAAGCCAGCATGAATTACTGGGCAAGAGCTTGTCTGAAAAAGAATAGAAAAAAAAAAAAACCTAAACAAAGAGACAAACAAAACACTATCACGCGTAGGGCTGATTGTAGGTGAGAACTGAATAAAATTGGGGGAAGGAGATCAATGTGGAGATTCCTCAAAACACTAGGATTAGAGGTCCCATTGACCCTGCTATTGCCCTGCTGGGGATATACATGAAAGAATTACAAGATTCATATCACAGCAACATATGTGCACCCATGTTTATGGCAGCTCAGTTCAGGATAGCCAAATCTTGGAAACAACCCCAATTCCCATCAACTCTAGACTGAATAAAGATGTGTTTTCTTTAACAAAATGGAGTATTACTCTGTCATAAACAATGGTAAGTTTGAGTCATTTCTACTCAAATGGACATACCTTCAGGACATACTCATAAATGAAATAAGTCACAGATAGGCAAATATCTTTTCTCTGGTATGAGAAGCTGAAGATATGAATGAGTTCTAGAATGTATGACAGATATAATGAAATAGTAAATATTCAAAGAGAAATGGGGTGTAGGGGTAACAAGGAGAAAGAAAAAAATGTGATAGTTAAAAAAAAAAAGGAAACAGGGCTGGGATTTAGCTCAGTGGTTCTGGTTTCTGCCTCACAAGTGCAAGGTCCCAAGTTTGATCCCCCGTAACCACATACCACAATGCCAGGTGTGGTGACTCAAACCCACCAACAATCAGTACCACACACCACAATGCCAGGTGTGGTGGCTCATGCCTGTAATCCCAGCACTAAGGAGGCAGAGGCAGGAGGGCTCCTATGAGTTCCAGGGTTGCCTGGGCTACGTAGTGAGTCCAGGCCCGGCCTGAACTACAAAGGGAGACCCAGTCTCAAAAAAACCAAAAAACAAAAAACTAAAAACTAAAAACTAAAACTAAAAGGAAAGAAAGCTTCTGTATATAGGGGCAGAGGGGTGGTAGGAGAATGAGAAAAAATGAGAATTAAATTGTGTCATATACGGATACAAATTCTCAATGTTGAATGTGATTGTGATGTGTATATATAAGTAGAAATAAAGAGTCAAATAAAAACATAATCGGGGGGCCAGAGATTTTGTTCAGTGGTTCCAGCGCCTACAAGCGCAAGGTCCCTGTTTTGATCCCAGTAACCACATAGCACAATGCCGGTCGTGTGGGCTCATTTCATGCCTGTAATCCAGCAGTCGAAAGGCAGAGGCAGGAGGATTGCTGTGAGTTCGAGGCTTCCCTGGGCCAGCCTGAACTACAAAGCAAGACGCTATCTCAAAAAAGTAAACAAGCAAACAAAAAATTAGGGGATAAAGCCACATTTCCTGGCTTTGGGAGAACAGTGCTAGAGAGTCACGTGGTTTAGCAGCAAGGGCTGGCTCTGTCGCGGCCTAAGGGCCCACGAGGGATAGGAATTGGAGTCCGCAACAGGGTCCAAAACTCTGGGTAACTTACCTCTCGTTTGGAAGCTGAGAGTCTCTACAAAATGAGGTTAAGTAATATGTTTCTGACACGCACTTAAGTAACGCGCAGTTGAACCAGGTTGAACAGCGGCCACTTGTCGGTACTTCATACACTCTCCAGCCGACCCAGCTGACTCTGCTCTGCCCAGCGGGGGCGGGACGGAGCCCGCGCGTGCACCCCGCCTCCCTCCCAGTGCTCAGCCCGCCTCCCGCCCGGGCAGGCGCATGCGCTATCCGTTCTCGGCGGGTTGAAGGCCAGACAAGGCAGAAACAATGGCGCGAGGCCTCCAGGGTCCGGCTTCTTACCCGGTCGGCGCAGGCCGCATTCTGGTGTGAGCTTCTCCCCTCGACGCCGTGCGCCCGCGAGGAGAGGAGCTGCGAAAACGGCGCACTCAAACGGGAGGGAGGGCGTGTCCGCTTCTCACCTCTGGGCGAGCCGACCGCGCAGCCCCGCCCCCTCCCGGTACTGAGGCTATTGGCTGTCCTCTGCCGGAGGCGCGGCTGCGGGGCTTTTGAGTTGTTTGATTTTGTTTTGTTTTTCTGGGAGACTATCACCTCGCTGAAGGCTGCGACAGGATCTCGAACTTTTAGTGGAAGACGTCGGGAAGTCACTTAGGAGAGTGCAGCGTCAGAGGCGAGGAGCAAGTGCCTGACGCTGAAGTCATCACCCAGAAACCCAAGCCCAGGTGCGGCTCTGGCTCTGGAGGGAAAGACTCTTATGGTGGCCGAGTAGTTGACTTGGAGACAAGAAGCATGAGGCGCCTGCAGCTATGGGTTGTTGCTTTTCCTTTTGGTGCCCAGAGGGAAAGGAGGATGTGGGCATGGGTAAGGGGTTGTGTGTTTTAGACCCCTCTTTTGAACTAGAGGGGAGAAATTGTGGTCATTGAAAGCTTTCCCCATTTGTCTCCATTCGTTGTTTGCTGCTGAGAAACCAGAATACGAGCAGTGTAGAATAGAATGCTACAACAATATGTGTGTTTTGGATAAAAAGAGACATTAATGTAGGTTTATTTTTAAACACAATATTAGTGACTTTTTTTTTTTTTTGCCTTTAGAACAAGTTGATAAAACACTGTGGCACCATCCACCAGAGAACAGCATCCCCTGGATGCTCCTCAAAAACCTCATAAAGAACAGGTAGTAGAAAACTGAGGGAAAAAAAATGAAGACCAGCAAAGCCGTGTCCAAGATACTATGGAACCTACTAAAATTCAGAAACATTTGATAAAATATATATAAAAAAAGGAAAAAGTAAAAAAATTAAGAAGAGCAAACAAAACTTATGTATATAAGGGACAGGGAGTTGTAGGGAGGGCAGAGGAGTGGGAAAACATGAGAACCGAGATGTGTCACGTACTGGTACAAGCCCTCAGTGTTGAATGTGATCATAATGTATGTATAAAATGTACCAATAAAATCAACCTCAAAAAATAAAAGATTTATTTGTGGAGAAATAATCACAACATTGTATGTGGAAAGGACAGCCCACAAAATGGGAATAGGGCTGGGGATAGAGCTCAGCAGTAGAGCATTCGCACAGCATGCAGGAGGCCCTGGGCTGATCCTCAGTGCTATAAAACAAAGGGGAACAAGGTCGAGTGAGGAAGTACGCCCATACTCATCCACACACGCGTGCAGAGAAGCAGCATAAAATCAAAATTTTAATATGACATGGCGAGGAGATTATACGTGATTGTTACTTATTTCACCTTTTAAAAAAGGGTTTAAATTGCATAATTCTTTTTATCAGAAACACTGAAAGAATACTAGAGATGGAAAAGTATCACATTTTCCAGGTCATTCGCGTTGGTTTGCAATTTTACATGAACTGGAGGACAGGAGTTTACCTAAAATTCAGCTGGCATGAATCACGCACCTGTATCAGACCTGCCTATGTTGCTAAGTTTGGGCCCAGGTGAGCACCACTACGTGGAAGACTCTAGCTTTAGGGGAGACCCAGGAGATAGATTCGGGGAGTTGGAGCTCAGCCCGCTTGCAGTTACTGTTCTCAATGGACAGTACAGAGCTTGCACTACACAGAAAAAACACGCAAAGGAGCATCAGGCCTGTATGACCCGCGACCTTCGAAGTGTCCTCTGCCCGGTGATCGCTGCCGCCATGTGCAATACACACTTTAGCCACAAGGTGGTGATGCAGGCCCGATAGATGCTTGTAAAGCGACCCGTACCAGGGTACTTCGGTTCCCAAATACAGTACTAGTTTTAATTTAGGGGAAAGGCTCCTTTCTTAGACCTGTTCTCTCACCCAGGGAAAAAAATATTGGCAGGTTAATGGGATTATCCAGCACAGAGTCTGTAAAGGCCAGATTAGCCAAGAAGCTCACTGAGGGTCTGTTGATCCCTTGTTCTGTAAAAATAATCTTGCAGTTGATCTCGCATTATTTCTAAGAATGATAGGTAAATTTTTTTCTTTTTGAGACAGGGTCTCTCTTTGTAGTTCAGGCTGGCTCTGAGCTCACTATGTAGCCCAGGCAAGCCTCGAACTCAGCAATCCTCCTGCCTCTGCCTCCCGTGTGCTGGGATGACGGGCATGTGCCACCACGCCCCGGCACTGTGGTATGTGGTATTGATGGCTGGTGGGCATGAGCCTCCACGCCCAGCTTTGGATATGGTTAACGGGGATTGACCTCAGGACCTTGCGCTTGCCAGGCAGGCGCCAGAACCACTGAGCTAACCCTCCGGCCCGATAGATAAACGTTTCTGATACATGTAAGACTCAAGTCCCTCACAAAACCTGAATTTTGAAAGGTAATGATGTTGGTCTTAATTTAGGAAAACAAAAACCCAGGTTGAGGAGATCAGAAGCAAATGACTTCTTGGACTAGTTCCTTTGCTAGTTTGTTTGGTTGCTTGGCTGGTTGATTGCGGTTTGGTTGGTTGGTTGGGTTTTGAGACAGGATCTCACTGTGTAAACCAGACCAGCCTTGAACTCGCTATATACTCTGTATAATCCAGGTGGGCCTCAAACTTGTGGTGATCCTCCTGCCTCAGCCTCCAGGTGCATCACCATGCCCAGTTGCTGCTAGTCTTGTCAAATTTCCTGGAGACAGTTGCTTATTCTGTAGCCCAGGCCCCATGCCTACTGTGCAGATTGTAGGTGAACTCTGGAAGAAGAGGGTAAGACTCTTGGAATCGCTGCCTAACAGCGAGAGAGAGTGAAACAGTGGCTTACCTTTCCAACAAAGCACCCCTTACTTTCCCAAGGAAACTACACATTTGCTAATGATTGTTCGGTGAGGTCTCAGGGGAGATTTTCTACAGCTGCTTCACACGTACACTTTGAAACAGCCCTGCTCATTATATGAACTGAGCTTTTCCATAGGAAAAAGTCTCAACCCCACAAAGGGGACAACAGGATTTGAACGCTGAAGGAAAAATAAAACAAGTAAACCTCCTCCAGTTTTGTCTTGCTTTGTTGTTTACTGTCTTTAAGATCGTGAGGCAGGGAAGAAACAATGCACTCCAGTGAAGAGGTGACTCTGAATTAAACCGTAGAAGGATTACAGTACAATATCACAGCATGCATGAGAAAAGTTGGAAACCAGTTAAATTACAGTTGGGAACTGTAACCCGGACACCCTCATAGAACTGCTGACTTCTACGGAGAGGTAAATGTACAGGAACAAAGGGGGGATATAGGGCGTCTTTCTATTGCTAATCTGAGTAAATGGAGTAAGTGTGAGAAGTTCGTGATCCTCTAAGTCTAACCACAGCAGTGGAGACGCAGTGTGCGTTGGGTTGAGGTCTGACAGGCAGAGGGCGTCCACCTCGGATGTTCACTGTGGAATCTTGCATCTCCCTTCCCCTTCGAGGTCCTTCTGTCTGGAGGGCGCACGCTGGTCAGCGAGCCCACAGCAGCACCAGGTTGCCGGTCGCCCTCCAGTCAGGGAGCAGAGAAACCCCAGGCCTCCACCTGTTCTTCAAGCCATGCTAAGATGGGCTGGGGCAGAACACGAGGCCCGGGAAGGACTGAAATTCAGGTTTCACCCAGCAAAATGCACGTCAAAATTCAAGTTACATTTAATTATTTAAAATGAATATCAGTTATGAACTGAAATTTGTATTCCCTTGTGCCAGCCTGCCTCTCCACCATTCCGCCTGTCTGCCCCACCACCCTGTTAACCTTCTTCAGAATTTTCATGATTGTCCTTACTCAACTGTTTTTCCATGTTAACTTTAGCAGCAGAAATAAGAACCTGATATTTTAACTGGATACACGTGGAGGGAGGGGGACGGCAGGGAGGGGCCAAGATTGAACCCAGAGCCTTCTGCTTGCTAAAGGCACTCTACCACCAAGCTCCCTGCAGCTCCTTGGAGTGTATTTTATATTCCGTGTTGACAGAAAAATTTAAGGTTCAGTAGAGCCGGCACTTGAGGAGACAAATGCCAACGAGAAGGCAGTTATTAGAACTCAGGGGTAAGAGCCACGCCACCCAGGGCCGCAGTGAGATGACACTCAGGGTTGGCCCTGGGCAGAAAAAGAGAAAGACCTAACGGCTTGGGCCTTTGCCGCCAGAGCAAGCAGTGGGCTCCGCAGTGCCGTGGGGCTGAGCCTGGCTGCCCGCACTGGAGCGATCAGAGCAGGACCAGGGACGGGACGGTGAGGAGCCGTGGTCCAGTGAACTGGGAGCTATGGACTGAGCTGTGTTGTCATGTACTCAGAAGGGGATAACAGGGAAGACTATAGAATTAGCAGTGAGAGATGTAAATATTGAATAAAACGTTGAAGGAAGTCAAGGGGAGAGGTAGAGTGGAGAAAAGTAAAACTGAGAATAAAAAAACACGTGGGAAGAGGTTAGGCAAGTAGATTCAGGTGGAAGCAGGAAGGAGTATAAGTGAACTGGGGAGTTCTCTTACCCTCTGAAAAACTGTACTGGGAGAAGAGAAAGAACACCAGAGGATCACAAAACGGACAAGGAAGCACAGGGAAGAGCAAGTAAATTGGAAAACGCTTAACAGAAAAAGCAAGAAAATGCTTAATGTGAGAAGAAAAAGCAAGTAGGTTAGAAATGCCTCCTGAACCACTGTGAGTTGAAATGTGAAGGTCACTGTTGACCCTGTTAGCCCTGCCGCTGTGCGCTCAGCCCCTGCGAGCTAAAATGGAAAAGAATATAAACCGTCTGCTCTGCGCTGTCCCCTTAACCCTTTTAAGTTGATGCCTATCAGTTTATGGTTACTTCTTGCCTCTGCAAATAGCAGCCTCGTCCCAAGGTCAAACGCTTCGCTTAATTAAAATTTTTGCCTTGCTTGTGACAATGTGACCACCTGTTGAATCAGATCTGACCACCAAGAATGTGAAGGAGGTGACGGTTGTAAAAACTATAAAAGAAAGAGTGATACTGAAATCACCGGTTGGACACCTTGGGCACTAACCTGGTACTGTCTGAACACTTACCAGTAAAGTTCTTGTTTTCCCCCAACTCTGACTCTCCGTGTGTCTTTGCTCGATTCACATTGCAACAAAAGCATGGAAACGCAGACGTACTCTTTGCTGTTTTCTCTTAATTTTTTTTCTTTGAGACAGGGTCTTGCTTTGTAGTTCAGGCTGGCCCTGAGCTCACTATGGAGCCCAGGCAAGTCTTGAACTCAGATCCTCCTGTCTCTGCCTCCCGAGTGCTGGGATGACAGGCGGGAGCCACCACGCCCGGCACGCAGACGCACTCTTAAAAGAGAACTCTGTGAAATAATGGGGTGAAAGTGTAGGGAGTAATGTACAGAAGGAGGAAAATAAGAAAAAATTTTAAAGGTACAATAAGAAAACACGAGAATAATACAGTCACGTAAAGAATAGTTTTCTTTAAAGTTCACTTGTTCTGGATTTGCGGCTTTCCTCGGTAACGCCGTCTCTGTTCAACCTGGAAGCCAAGGGCTGTCGACACCCGGAGCCAGAGGTCTGTGAGGCGGGAAGGAGCCCAGCCCCACCTCTCAGGGGCCCAGGCTGCTGTCCTTGACTGGACAGCCCCTCCCTTGGTCCACCCTGGGAGCCTGGCCCTGTAGCACCTGTGGGACTGTGTGCGTGGCGACATCCCCTGTCCCCTCCTGTGCGCGGCCCTGTCGCCTGATGCTGCCTCTGGGGGACACTGGGGAGCAGCGGCCCGTGTTCTCACTGCTGCGTGAGCTTCTCCCAGGCCGGGTCCGATCTCAGTTTCTCCCTGAGCAGAAAGGTTGTCGATTTCCCTGCCTTCCCGCCAGGGCTTGGCAATCCATTTCTTCTGTATCACTCAGGCCAATTTTCTTCCCCTCTGTCAGTTCCCTCGAGGTCCCTGGTGTGTCCTCCTGTCTCTGCTGTCCTCTGAGCTGTCCTTTTCCAGACTCTGGACACCGCTATGGACAAGCTGAGTCGCCAGAACTCACTGCTTGGCCATTTTTTCTCATGCCCTGTGATTTTATTATTCATCTTGACAGCTGGTAATATAACTCGTCTGCTCTTTTCTCCTTGGAGATGTCTTGCTTAATTGGCCCTTTGCTTTGTCTTATAAATTTAAGGATCAGCTTATTAAATTTCACCAGAAAGCTGGGTACAGTGGTGCACACCTATGACCCCAGCTATTCAGGAAGCCGAGGAAAGATAATCACAAATTCTAGATCAGTTTGGACAACTTAGTCTCAATACAAAACAAAATTTTAAAGGGCTCGAGATTTCAATCCCCAGTACCACTATTTAAAAAAATCCATAAAAAAGATCTCTGTCGAGATATATTGAGTCTGTAGATCATATAAGAAAATCTGACTTCTCTACATTAATGTCTCCCAACCCACACAGTCCATATTTCCATTAATTTGGATCTTTTAAAGTTTCTTTCATGAATGCCTTAGTGTGTGTGTGTGTGTGTGTGTGTGTGTAGCTCTTCCATATTATTCTTTAGATTTATTCTTGGTGTTTTGTAATTGTTGACACCATGGTACACAACACCACTGAACTCTTCATTTTCAGTTATTTGCTGCTAGCCTGGGAATCCAAGAGATTTTGGGGTGTAGATCTTGTATTCAGCACCCTCGCCAAGTTTACTTATTAATTCTAACAAATTATAGGTTTTTTCACTCTCCATGTATATAGTCATGTCATCTGTAAACAATTTCACAATCCCCTACATCAAGAGCCACCTGTTGTGATCTGAAAGGTTTCCCGGGATTTTCATCATCCCCAACCATCAGTTTTCTTCTTGACTTGTGTCTCTGAGTTCACAAAATAAAGAACACTGTGTTTGTTTTGGGCCTATCACTCAGAGTTGAACAAGCTTTAACATCTCGGGCACTGAACTGGGCCTGGTATGCCCAAGTAGGAGGGCTGCTTGAGCCCAGGAGTTGAAGGGTAGCTGGTGAACACAGCAAGATCCCATCTCCAAAACAAAGAGAGCAAAAGAAAAAGAATACGTCACATGCATCTGTTGCTAACAAAGGACTGAATGTTCCAATCTGCAGGACTTCTCTGCTTGCTGTTGTTTACTAGGAAAGGTGAAGCATTTGCTATGCAGCATTATTCACAGTAGTCAAAAAAGTGAAAACTATCCATCAACAGCTGAACAGGTAACAAAATGTATAACTGTGTGAGTCAGTGTTCTGCTGCTATAACAGAACAAGAGAGATTGAGAAATTCATAAAGAACAAGGTTATAAAGGAAAGATGGCTTGGGAGTCTGGAATATCCAAGAGCACGGTGTCAGCTTCTACTCAGGTCTTTGTGCTGCTTTCCACTCCTGGCAGAAGCAAAGGGCGCTGGGCATGTGCAGATGAGAAAAAGCAGGGAGAGCTGCCTTGCTCTATAAGAACCTACCGTCATGCAGGAATTAATCCAGTCCCCTAAAACTCTTAGTCTGTTAACAATCAACTTGCTTCTTAGGGGCCTATCGCACTGTTACACTGGGAATCAACTCTCCTCCCTCCCCCCCTCTCTCTCCACCCCCCTTCTGTGTTCGTTATTTCTGGGTGCCAGGGATCAAACCCAGGACCTTGTGCTCGCCAGGGAGTTGTGGTGCACTGAGCTACATCCGCGGCCCTGGAATCAAATCTCACCTGAGTTTGGGGGGGGAAAGGCATATTCAGGTCCTAGCACAAACAACAGAATATTATTCCGCCACAACAATGATTAACAGTGCAAAACAGACCAGGCAAGTCAATCCCTGAGTGAAAGGAATTTGTACGGATCTGAGCTTCATGGACCTCACGTGAGCTGAGGAACATGGAAACTGTCAGCTTCAAGAAGACTCTTCCACATCACAGAAAGTCCTTCAGAGGTGCTAAGAGTCAGAATGAATTCCAAATCCGGAGCTGCAGGAAGTTAATTACATGATGTTCCTTTGGACGAAGAAACGAGAACACTGTATTCCCGAAGCTGTCGATACCACAGGCTCTGATGTTGGAGGAGACAGCCCTGACAAGAAGGTGTGATTGTGAAAACGCAACCGCGCTGCTCTCTCTGTCAGTGCCTGCTGTCGATGCCACACTTAGGTGGGAGGAAAGTTCCTCTGGTCTCCGTCTTCCATTAAACAACCAATTCTGTTGCAGACAGGATTGATTTAGCCAGCTGGACTTACTGCAGAGAACCCGCACACTTTTTCTCACAAGGCCAACACAATGTTTCCTGTGCAGATATAGAATAGATCATTATTCCTACTTCTGCAGTACCCTTGAATTTACAGAGGACTCAACGCAGCTTTCCTTTGAAGAGCAAGCTCCCCGGTCCTGCTGGCGTTTATTAATAAAATACTCTATGTGCCCACAGGAGAGACTGGAGACTAACGTCCTGTGAACCAGGAACCACAATGACAAAAATCAGAAAGTTGTCACATGAAGTTTCTCAAGCTGGGGGTCCCACGCAACTGGTAGTCTGCGATGTGACTGCAAGAAGCAGGGGGATGTTCAGCGATGCCTCGGGGAGCGTTGAGTGTGAACCAGCACTGGCGCACAAACCAAGACAGCCAAATCCCGCTTGGGTCACAGAACAGCTCTCCGCTGCCACAGCCTGAGAGGAAGATGGCAAGCGGAGCCCACCCATCTGGGCGACTCAGTGACTTAGCGTGACCTAATCTTGAAATAAAAAATAAAAAAGGGGTTGAGGGTGTAGCTCACTGCAGTGGCCCTGACTTCAGATGCCAGCACCAAAAACAAGGGACTCTCAGGATGGTGGACCCGAAAGGCTCTCCGGCCGAGGGCCCGCGGACATGCGGTAAGCAGTAGCACGGTCCTTGTTTGTTTATTTTATGGACACTCCCGAGTTATAGCAGGTTACAAATTCATTTTAAGATCGGATCGAAGCCAGAATGAATGAAACATGCTAAGTGGGTGACAGGACAGCATCGTGACTGAGGCACGGCTGTTAGAGAAGAGCAGCTGCTCGGGACAGGTAGGCCCTGGGCTGGGCCTCTCCAGCCAGTGTCTCCTGCCTGGCTCTTCGCATGGCACCTGTGAGACCGTGGTCTCCTGAGCCATGCAGAGAGAACACTGAACCAATCATCTCTTCTCTCCTCCTCTGTCTACAACTCTTCTGATATTATATGAGGCAGTTAAGGAGCAGGCCATGGCGTGAACTCCCAAGATCTAATAATCCCCTCTTGGGTCCTTACGGAAGATATTGGAGAATACCTGGTGCAGGATCATGCTCGCTTGGTGACTTTAGTGTCCTGGGAAAGGGAAAGTGCTCGTTTTGCTCATCCAGCTTGTCGAGCGACAGGACCGGGCACGGGCAGCACAGCCAGGTAACGTCAGGGAGCCTGGGCCGTGATGGCACGGCGGCAGCACATTCTCCTTCCGGACCGGACTCCACCACTCTGCCTTCTCCGCCACCTCTTGACACCTGTTGACGATAATGGGACAGATAACAAGAGGCGCACAACAACACAACACTAAAAACCAAGGGCAGAATTCCACTGAGATACCATTCAAAATACCAAAGGACAAACGAAGAGAAGCCTAGATGCACTGCAAACATTATTTACAGAAATCTGGTTACAAACTCTCACATTCATGGGAGACTTCAACAGGCAGGACAGAGAAAATCAACATGTTGCCTGCAGTCTACACACAAGACACCCACCCTGGGGGACTTCTGGGGAGCTCCTGTGAATGAGACTCAGGTAGGGGGACCACAGGAAGTGACCTCACTGGTGGAACGGAACCTGGTCATCGGGCCCCTCAACTGTCACCAGCTCTGCGTCAGTTGGCACAGGAGACAGAGGGATGTTCGCGTGCTGTCTCCCAACAGGCCGAGGGCCAGGCCTCAGGAGATCAGCGCGTGGGGGACTCCGCCGTGTGTGGGGATCGTGGACCAAGTCTCGCCCACGATGGCTTTGGCCACTTTCCTGGAGGAGGGGAACTGTGACACGCAGCGGCCCAGGGCAGGTCAGCACTGGCCCCCCAACCCCTCTGCGTCCCCCTCAGTGACCAAGAAACCTTCCAGAGTGAGTGTGGTGTGGTGTGCTACGGTGTAAAGGGTGTGTGGTGCGCCGCGGCACTGCGGGATATGTGTGTTGGGACAATGTGAACCTCCAGGAAAACCGTGGTACATTCCTTTTACCTCTGTGCGGCCCAGGGAGGCCTTGCACTTTGTTAGCGCTTCAGTGTTTGAGCTCTGCCGCCTCCTTGGTCCTACCCCAGGGTGAAACTCAGCTGTTCCTGGGCCCAGAGGAGCCCCACAGCGTGGGGAGCCTCGGGACAGCCTCGAGGAAGCTGGAGAAGATGGTGGACAGCCTGGTGCCTGCCCTCCTGAGTGGGGACCCCTCCTTCCTGCTCAGCTTTCTGGGAAACTACAGAGGATTTGGTACCACACAGCAGGCACTGGACCTCTTGTTCACGAGGTTGGTGTCTCCCACGCCAAGATGATGGATCGGCAGCACGCTGCCCCTCTCAGAAGCCCAGTTTCTCCACGGGGTGCTGGTGGGACCGAGGTACCTCAGCCCTGTGAGCGCCCGCTGTGGGCCTGGCCCTGCACAGTGCCCACCCAGGGCTCTGGGACCCTCTGCCGTGACTTTCAGCGCGCTGGAAGAAGCTCTCAGACCCAGGCCTCACCTGGGGTCAAGGGCAAACCAGCTTCCCCATGGGACAAGTTTCCAGGTTCCATCCGGAGGTTGAAGCGGGAGAGTTAGTGGGGGCAGGGGAGGTTCCTAGCCTTGGTGTGCCAGAGCAGGAACCCTGTCGGTGGACGAGACGTCTGGGTGCAGAGGGCTGTTTCAGTCACTGCACCCTGAGGCGCCTGCCGTGCCAGTTCCACTTGTACGTACGTGGCATCTAATTCAGGGAGAACACAGAGACCCCCTTCCCTGCTGGGGCCCTCTCCTAGGTAGGTGCCATGTTAGAGACTCCCTCCTGGCCTCCCCTAGGTACGGCTGTGTCCTGCCCTGTTCCAGCAAGGATGGATGGCCTCAGGACCTGGTCAAAAAGTGAGTCAAGGGGCAGAGCTGTGCGTGCAGAGGGGGAGCTTCTGTCTCCAGAGAGGGGACCCAGAGATGGTTGTGCTGCGCAGACTGGGTCCCCCTTGCGGTTCCCGAGAGAAGCCTGAAGTTCCCCCATCACCTACGGGAGGACACGCAGAGAGGGGCCGGTGGGGTCCCGGGGAGGTTGGGAGCAGTGGGGGACACTGGGGCTTCGAGCCAGGGCCCATGAGGATCCAGGGCAACCAGAGCCCCTCCGAACGAGGCTCGCCCTGCTCCCCAGGGTGGACTCGGGAGCGGCACGGGGAGCACCCTGCTCACCAGCCTCCTCCTCGCTGCTGCTTGTTCGGCCGGTGACCAGGGCTCGCAGCAGCCACAGGGGGTGGCTGTGTCCTTAGAAGCCTGAGAGGACAAGACCTATCAGGGTCCCACAGAGATCAGGAAGTAGCCTAGCAGTGTGAGCCTCAGATGGAGCTGTTGCCGGGTCCTCTGCGTGCCAGGCAGGAGCACCACGCCTCCAGGACTTCCGGGTCTGGTGGGCAGGAACCCCGGGGACAGACGGCAGGGTGTAGGGCTTCCCCAGAGAAGGGGAGCACCAGGCCCACAGCTGGTCCTCCAGCCCTGCCATCCGCTGGAGGTCTCTGCAGCCTGGGCCTGCTGAGTTGGCCTGCCACTCCCAGGACGGCCAAAGGCCACAGGCTGGGCTGGCCTGGCTGCGGCGTGGATGTGAGAGATTGACCAGCAGCCCAGCCCTCCCGGGAGGCCGGGGCGGCCGCAGCACAGCCGGTCAGGACCCTGACTGCTCCTCCCGCCCCCCCCAGCGCCATGTCCATCATCCTGGGCTCCTGGATGGAGCAGCGCTGGCCCGACTTCTGGCAGCCTCCTGACTTCCCCAGCCTCCAGCTGGTGCTGGCTTATGTGCAGCTGAGCATGCCTGGGTCGGACCTGGAGCACCACGCCCGCTTTCTCCTGGCTCAGCTACAGGAGGACATGGAGCGCAGCCGAGCTGAGCCTGAGGGTGAGGAGGGTGGGACTGGGTGCTGGGGCATCCCAGGCAGAGGTTCCACGGCTGGCCTGGGAGCCCAGGAGTGGCCGAAGCCCGGGAAGGCCTCCTGCGGTGGGGTGGCCACGGTGGCTTCTCCTGCGGGCAAGGGATGCACAGAGACAGGCAGTCACCTGGCCTGTTCCCTGCAGCTCCATCACCAGCTCCAGTGCCAGGTGCCCTGGCGCCTGCGGAGGAAGAGCCAGCTCCAGCATCGGCCTGTGAGCGAGGGCTCATTTCTTCACCAGTTCTGGAGCGACGTGACGCTCCGGGGCCGGACCCAGAGCCGGCTCAAGCCTCCGGCCCCGCTCCCGAGGGGGAGCCTGTTCCACCACAGGCTGGAGAGCTGGAAGCACCCTCAGCGCCAGCACCCTCGGTAGAGCCTTCCCAGCCTGTGCCTGGGGCCACAGAGAGCCAGCCGGCCCAGGACAAGCGGCCCTTCTGGTCTCGCCTCCTGACCTGGTGGCAAGGCCGCTCTCGCTGAATTATAAAGTGAGTAGCTGTGCTGGGCAGGGCGGACAGGGTGGGGAAGGCAGGGCTAGGCCAGGCCGGGCTGGGCTTCCTTGTGGCATCAGACATGGAGACCTGTCTGTCATGCTCCACAGCCTAAGTTCTTGTCTGCATCCCAGACCCGACAGTGGCTCAGGTGATTTCCGCCCTCTGGAACCAGAGAGCTGACACCAGGGAGGCTGACGACGGGCCTAGCGCCCACCAGCCCCTGACCTCTGCCCGCACAAACGTCCCTGCCACTCTCGCACGGGCAGTTTGCTGCCCCCTGTGCCTGCAGCACCCCATGAACACACCCCGCTGAGCACTGCAGATCCCGGCAGGGCCACAGCCTGTGAGCCCCAGCCCCAGCCCCGCTGCCACCCCGTTTCCTTCCTCAGGCTCCACCTAGTACCCGCTTCAGGGCAGAAGGCCTCCGCGGCATCGCCTCCAGCCCTCCCTACCAGTGAGAGACCCTCTCACGAACACACTCCTCCAGCTACTGAGGGCGGTCGCGCTGCTGTGGAACATCGCACAGCCGAGGTGCCTTTCACCGGAGCATCCTGGCCCCCAGGGGACCACAGACAGGGTGGAGACAAGCCGAAGATGGGGAGGGGAGGGGTCATTACATAACAGGGAAATGAGCAGTTTGCTCCCCGGTGGGGTGGGGCCTTGTTCACTTGCACCTAGAAAATGTATCTAAAACCCTCTTTGTACTTCAGCCTGATCACAGTGCTTCTTCTGATTGCTCTCAGGGTGAGTGAGATAGAGAGCCTAACGTTTCAGGGGACCATGAGAAGTCAGGGTCACTTCGTGTGGAAGTTGTGGGAACCAGCCCCACCCGCGGGCAAGCTCGGCCGCACTCTGTCGCACTTTGGGGGTGGCGTGCAGAGTCGGCCCCTGCCTACTCCTGGGATTCATTCGCGTGGAACTACCTGTAGCTATCAGTGTCTTCCCCAGGAACACTGGCAGCAGAACATGAAGAGGGAGGGAGCTGCACGCTGTGCTGTCTCCACGGGAGCAGCGTTATAATGACAGTGGGGAGGTCACTCCCAGACTCTGGCACTGCCGCATTCCGGAACCTGTTCACACACTACAAACCAGGCCCGCACAGTGGTCAGCGAAGGGAGAGTCCTCTGACCTGAATCAGTAAACTAGGAACATCATGGTAAACTTTTTAAAGGCACATCATGGGGG
>PVIC010041579.1:0-16161 GCA_004025085.1 Thryonomys swinderianus | reverse complement strand
AAAAAAAAAAAAAAAAAAAAAAAAAAAAAAAAAAAAAATCTCAAGTGAAACTTTACCCATCAAATACTGTAAATTGTGAAAATCAGATGAGAAAAAGTTAATTTGAATATCAATCTATTTTACTTTGAAATTCTCATAATCACTAAGCCACTCTTCTTTTGAGACAGGGTCTTGCTTTGTAGTTCAGGCTGGCCTTGAGCTCACTATGTGGCCCAAGAGAACTCAGCAATCCTCCTGTCTCTGCCTCCTGAATGTTGGGATTACAGGCATGAGCCACTACGCCCCACACTGTGTGTGGTATGTGGTACTGATTGCTGGTAGGCGTGAGTCACCACATCCAGCATTGTTGTATGTGGTTACTGGGATCCAACTCAGGACCTTGCACTCGCAAGGCAGGCACTGGAACCATTGAGCTAAATCTCCAGCCCAAGACACTCTATTTTTATGATAGCATTTAAAAAAGTGATACTAATATGTCTTAATATATTAAACAATATTAAATGATGTATATATATGGAGATGGATATAGGTAACTGGACACAGGGGAAATCAGAAGAGTAATCTGAGGGTAGTGAAAAGGTCAGTAACTCCAGCCACTGCAAACCATTAGGTAAATTAAAATCAGTGTATAAAGGATTTGGATACCACCATTAATATAATGCTTATTATGAACTGATGTCATAGGATACAGTAAACAAGAAAGAAAGCTGGGCCAAACGGATATTCAAAGTATGCTATCTATCACACAGATGCTCCTCCTGATCTGTCTCTTTTATCAAAGAAGGATGTGTCACTTATTCCCTACCCACACCCACTTTTTGGCCAACTGGATTCTCCTTCATAAGAGTGGAACTAAAAATCCTGAGACAACTATGCAGCAGTACTCCTATTTCAAAGGAGCACAAGAATGGAATAGACAGACAGCAGGAAGGGATGCAGAAGAGAAGGAAGCCCAGGCTAGCCCAGCCCTTCCACGGTATAGCCATCCTCTGAGTTCTGTACTTGGTGTCCGTACAACTGCCTATTGATACTTATGATGAATTCTCTTTAGCCAACCCAGAAAAGGGTGGATAAATATGCCTTGCTTGACTTTGAAACAGTTCTACCTCCACTTATCAGCAGACTCTGGGGAACACCAAGTAAGGAAAGTGAAAGAAAAGATGCTTTTCTAATTGAGGAGTTAAAATGAAAAGCTTGAATGTGTCTTTAAAAATTCACTTATCTGGGCCGGAGATTTAGCTCAGTGGTTTCAGTGCCTGCCTTGCAGGCGCGGGGTCCTGAGTTCAATCCCGGTAACCACATAGAACGCTGGGCGTGATGACTCATGCCCACCAGCAATCAATACCACATACCACAGCACCGGGCATGGTGGCTCACACCTGTAATCCCAGCACTCGGGAGGCAGAGATAGGAGGACAGCTGAGTTTGAGGCTTGCTTGGGCTACATACATAGTGAGCTCAGGGCCAGTCTGAACTATAATGTGAGACCCTGTCTCAAAAACAAAACAAAACAAAACAAACAAACAACAAACAACAGAAAACAAAACCAACTTGCTTATCTGGAGCATTTGCACTGGGAATGGTGCTGTATGGCAGTGATTCTGGTATTGGGAAACTGAGACAGGAGGATCACCATGAGTTTAAGGCCAGCTTGCACTACATAGTTAATTCAAACCCAGCCTGAAATATATAGCAAGACCCTATCTCAAAAACAAAAGCAGAAAGTCACTGATCCAGGGTACTCTGGAGAAACTTTTTTTTTTTGAGACAGGGTCTCGCTTTGTAGTTCAGGCTCACTCTGAGCTCACTATGTGTAGTCCAGGCAAGCCTCGAACTCAGCAATCCTCCTGTCTCTGCCTCCCGAGTGCTGGGATTACAGGTGTGAGCCACCACGCCCAGCTGGAGAAAACTTTTTGCATGTACTGATCGAGACAGTACATGCCAAGGACTCAAAACCATAACCAGAAGTTTCTGGTAAAAGGATGAATTTTATCTACTGTTTCAAACTGACCTTGGTCTTAAAAAATGTCATGCTATATAAAATTAGAAGATTAATGGGATTTTTCTCTCAGAAGTTGTGAGCAGAGATGAGTGCATCTGTGTGATGATCTTGGTCAGTCACCATATGGGAAGAGCTTCTTAAATTTTCAGGATGAAGCTGACTGCTAAATCTTTAAGACCTCAGATCCAGTACTTAAGAGTGCTCTGCCCTAGTCTTGGATGGGCAGGCTGGAGGTATACATCCTTCCAAAAAAGAAGGCAAGTGGGGTGTGGTGAACATGCCTATAATCCCAGCGTTTGGGAGGCTGAGGCAGGAGGATAGCCATGAGTTCGAAGACAGCCTCAGATCCACAGTGAGCTCAAGGCAGTGGAAACCACATATGAGACCCTGACTAAAGAAAAAAAAAAAAGCAAGGTCAAGTACCAGTACTATGTAAAGGATTCAGTATTTTATTTCAATAGAAAACTGAACAAATAGCTTTTTTCTTTTACAGCAGTCATGTAACCTCTAGAATATGAATTATTTGTTTTTATTTTATCAAAGTTATATACTCATAGACTCTAAGACCAGAACTGAAGGCCAAAGAATAGAAATCATAGCAGTCTATTTTAAGCTATATGTTATAACATCATTTTTATAAAGAACCATGTTTATAGAACACACAGGAACAAAAAACCAAACCTAACAAACCTAACTCAGAGGGAACCTCAGATACATAAGATAAGCATTATAAAAGATGAAAACTTTTCCTAGTAAAAACAATTTCAAATTTTCAATGAAGCAAGTACAAAGAATCTTCACAAAAGATGAGGAAATGTCTATTTCTCACAGATAAGCTATGGCACAGATTAGTTAGGTGCCAAGAGGCAGGGTGCTCTCTACAGGCAGACAGGAAGCGAAGGCCCAAGGGGGCTTCACACTACCCCAAGGGAACACTGAACAGTACAGAAGCCATTACAGTTGCCAGAATGACTACTTTACTAGTGGAAGTCACAATGCACCTTAACCTTGCCCTTCCCTTCCCCAAAGAAATAAATGGTGCCTCTGCTCTTTGCCTGAGCCACCCTCAGGTAAAAGAGCTCTTCTATTACCAACCTTAACCTCAACCATGTCCTCACCTGTCTGACAATGCTCTGGATCAGTTTGTCCATGGTGAAGGCAATGTAGGCATGAATGGTGAACATCTCCCTCAGAGAATCTTCATACTGTGATGAGTCTATGTTGCCATCAAGCAGGCTCCGCACCATGTCCAGGAAAGCTGGGTAATAATCTTCCACATCAACATCCACTGTGGGAAAGATAGGGACAAGTGAAGTTTCACCCTGGTCACAAAAGATCAGGGATGAAGAGCTGGGCAAATCCCACAGTTGGCTTCTAGCATCTGGAAGAATAAAACTAGCTACCCAGGCTGTTTCCAAGTTGACCCCTGAAGACAGAGCTGAAATCTGACAGGTGACATCAGTCACCAAGCTGTGATATCCTGACAGTGACTGTACAACTCTGCCCATGCAAGAAAGACACCCAAGAGCACTGTCAGGTTCTGCATGATGGGCACAATGAACACCCCAGGGAGAAGGTCCTTCCAGTGGTGGGGTCTTGGCCTACATAAGTGCATCCCTCTCGGGGTCACTTGCTCATTGTGCTTTTCCAATGAAGCTGAGGAAAAGGGCAGGCACAGCTATATACTAGCACTGGAATAGGAGTGCAAATTAAATTCTCTATAAATAATGAAGTAATCTCCATTTGTCAAAGTCCTTTTGTTTAAAATCAGATTTGCAACACTGTAGTTCATAAATTGTATTAAATGATCTGTACTTGCTGCACATAAATCATTTCATCTACCAGCAAGGAAGAATCTTATCATTAAAGAGACATGTAGCAATAGGCAGATGGTATAAGGACTGGGGAAAGCAGCCTTTTGGGATTAGTAAAATAAGCCCCATCTATGTGAAGTATGAAAACTAAACTCTGGTGTAAGAAATCAAGATAGTGGCACAAAGAGGCTAAGAGGTGTTGGTGGTGCTCTCTCCTGACCTTTCTTAAATACAAAAGTATTCACTGTGGAAAAATTCACTGAACTGTATGATTCTCATATGTAAATGTCTTTTTTGGACAAGTTGATAAACATCAAAGAAATTACATAACAACTAACTGGTGACCTGTTTAGAAAAAAAGGCTAACAGCAAACCTGAGCCTATCTCTATTTATCTCAAGTATGATAAAAATCATTAAGACAGGCAAAAGAACCCTTTAAAATGAACAGCAGCCAGGTTGGCCTCAAACTCAAGTATATCTTCAGCCTCTTGAGCGCTGGGATTACAAGTGTGCATTGCCGTGCTCAGTTTGTCTCTAACTTCTACCAAATCAGATGGAATCACTATGTTAGGGCTAAAATTTGTCTCTTTCAGACCAGGATTAATCAAGAAAAGGTTTTAGCATTAATTTCCAGTGCAATTAGCTCTTCAGAAGATATAAAACCAGAGTACGAGAGCCACCCATTAAAAATGAAAAATAAAACACCTCATTCCTCAGCTTGCTAGGAGTGAACAGCCCAGTAGAACAGCCTGTTGAAAAAGATTTTGGCTCCCAGGGTTAGGTACCTCATTTGTGAACAGAACTGTACTACAGAGGCAGGGAGCAAAGAATTTCCTTAAGAGCACAGGATGGTGGGCCGGAGGGTTAGCTCAGTGGTTCCGGCGCCTGCCTCACAAGTGCAAGTTCCTGAGTTCGATCCCCGGAAACCACATACAATGCTGAGCGTGGAGACTCATGCCCACCAACAATCAATACCACATAACCACAGAGCCAGGTGTGGTGACTCACGCCTGTAATCCCAGCACTTGGGAGGCAGAGACAGGAGGATTGCTGAGTTCGAAGCTTGCCTGGGCTACATAGTGAGCTCAGAGCCAGCCTGAACTACAAAGCGAGACGCTGTCTCAGGAAAAAAAAAAAAAAAAAAAAAGGAGCACAGGATGGTTTCATTAACCTTCCCTTTTTATCCTTGAAACTTAGTATTTATTCCTGTTCTGCATTTTCTGTGCATTGAGTTCAAATTTCCCTGTTAGCAACTATTTCTATTTTGAAGTGAGCCATGACCCTCCTAAAGGGTAGTTTGCATAAATGGCTAAAAACAATCTGATTGTCTTAGGCATGAGGAAGTAGGAATGTATATTGTCATGGAATGGGAAAGGATTGTTACATTTTAATATCTCTGTCTTTTGAAACACTGGGCAGTAACTCAAAAATCTGCCACTAGCCGGGCGTGGTGGCTCACGCCTATAATACCAGCACTAGGGAGGCAGAAACAGGAGGATTGCTGAGTTCAAGGCTTGCCTGGGCTACACAGTGAGCTCAGAGCCAACCTGAACTACAAAGCGAGACCCTGTCTCAAAAAAAAAAAAAAAAATCTGCCACTTGGGCAAATGATTCCTATCCTGGGTGTGTAACAACTGCTGCCTGAGCATCCATGTCCCAAGCACTGCATAGCATCGTATACATATTCCCTAGTTCACCCAGTGACCCTGTGAAGTAAGTTAGCTCGTGCATTTTACAGTCAAACACAACCAGAAAGTAGCAGAACTAAGATCTGAATCCTCACTGATAGCCAAGGCAGTCTTCCCTGTGCCCTGAGGTCTCTGACCTACACACGCTCCTCACACCCATAGCCTCAGCACTCACTAGGCTCTTTGAGACGAAGTTGGATGGCAGGGCTATCACTCTTGTCTCGCTTTATGCCCAGCACCTCTCGCTCCCATTCTCTCTCTCGATTCTCCTCCTCAATTTGCCGTTCAGCTTGGGAACAAATCCGCAGCAGCCTCAAGCACAGAATCTGGTGCAGTCGCATAAAAATATACCAGTTGTTATTGACATAAAAGAGGTTGTACACTTCATCCATCCCCCTTAATTTCTGAGCTGCTGTGTTACTAAACAGGAGCTTGGACTTTGGGGGGCTGCCCCCAACACCATTGTGCTTCTTGGCTGCTCCTGTGGCTTCATCTACATCCATCTCTTCTTCTTCTTCTTCCTCCACATCCGAGAGGTCACCTCTCTGGGCAAAGAGCAGATCTGGAATGAAATGATGCATGATCTGCTTGATTTTGTACTTGTCCTCTTTCTGAATCCCCGTCTGCCTCTTCACATGATGGATAATCAGAGCAGCAGCATCTTCCAAGATCTGCTTATCTTCATACGCCAGTGAGAGGTGAGGGCCAACAGGGACGCCAGCATTCTCTTCTGTAGCCTGTTCTTGCCTCTGATGGGAGACACAAAAGTATCCCAAATGTTAACAGCAGCAACAAACCTGGACCACACCAGAAGTAACTGCAGTAGCTACTCAACCCAAAACACAGGAACTGACCTTAACAATCAATATCTGAGCTTCTCCCAGAAACAGGTAGATGAAAAAAGAATGGTACCTTATAGACTATGCTGACATACAGGGATAATGAAACAGAACTGAAATTATATTTTAAAATTCTGGAATTGTACTCACAGAAGACACAATATAAGGTCTGAAGCTACAGAAGGTAACAAAGTAATAACACTGACAAAAAGAATCTGGGACAGGCCAGAGATTTAGCTCAGTGGTTCTGCAGCTTTCCTAGCAAGCACAAGGTCCCTGGTTCGATCCCGGTAACCACATACAATGGTATGATACTAGGCATGGTGGCTCACGCCTATAATCCCAGCACTCAGGAGGCAGAGGCAGGAGGATTGCTGAGTTCAAGGCTTGCCTGGGCTACATAGTGAGCTCAGGGCCAGCCTGAACTACAAAGACAGAGACGCTGTCTCCCCGCCTCAAAAAAAAAAAAAAAAAAAAAAAAAAAAAGAATTTGGGAGCCACTGGAAAGTTTTTAAATTCTGGTAAGCTGAAATGTTCTACACAAATAGGGAATTACATGGTGGAAGAAGTGGGAGGGAAACTGGGAGGTTTAAACTGAAATCAGGAAATTAATGAAACAGGGAAAGTAGAAGGGTAGGCTTAGGTTGGAAATGGTATACAGGTCACCAGGAATACAAAAACTGATGACATTCATGAACAAGAATCAGCAGGTCTTGGGGGAACTCAATTTCCTCTAATAATTTCAAGCAACCAAAGCTATGCCGAACATAAAGACTAGCATCTTCACATGTGTAAACTCCCTTCACAGCTTACCTCATCATAGATACTTTCAATCTCATTGAGTAAGCTCTTTGACCTCAAGACCTTCGTGTCATTCTGTTTAAAGTTGATGCCTTGGTGATCTAAGGACTTCAAGTAGTATTTCTCATTTTGCTCTCGCCACACTTTGTTAAATCCTCTTTGAGCTTCTCGCCATTCTTCCTCTTTCATCTTCAACCTAGCAGGGTGGGGAGAAGAGTGGAAACAAAAGCACACAGGAATTCAGAGTGTTTAGAAATGGAAAACATGCCAAACTTACTTTACTTCAGAAGTCAAAGACATGTAAGGCCTGGCGTGATTTTGGCAACTTGAAATACATGTTACTAGTCTCAAACTTTGCTTTAAAAGGCATGTACTCACTTTAAGAGGGGAAAACTGGTACTATATGTTAGAAATCTCTCTCAGCATAGTTAATTCTCATAGAGAATTTCAGGGTCTGGGGATAGAGCTAAGGGTAGAGTGATTGCTTAGCATAGAAGAGCCCTTATGTTCAATTTGAAAGCAATACACACACACACACACACTTTATTTTTCTTTTTTTGTTGAAGAAATAAAGTACTCCACAGCACACCTTGGGATATCAGTAAGTATTCTTGGAAAAGCAGGTTTTGTTTCTTTAGTTACCAAAACGAACCTGGTTCTCTGCTACACAACTCTCGGAACATTTGCTATGCTCATGGCATAACAAGAGAGAACAGGCACAAGGTTGCTGCTCTGGGCTGGTGATGGTAGCTGCCTAGCAAGTGCAAGGTCCCTGGTTCAATCCCCAGTAACTCCATATAACAATATCGGGCATGGTGACTCATGCCCACCAACAATCAGTATCACATAACACAATGCTGGGTGTGGTGGCTCACGCCTACCAGCACTTGGGAGGCAGAGGCAGGAAGGACTGCTGAGTCTGAGGCTTGCCTGGGCTATATAGTGAGCTGAGGGCCAGCCTGAACTACAAACCAAGACCCTGTCTCAAAAAACAAAACAAAACAAACACCATACATAAGATCGCTGGTCTGGATCGTCTGTGAAGTTCTGATCAGAACTGCTGATGCACCAGGACAGAGGAAAAACCAAAAGCAGCAGCAGCACTGAGCTGTGTTAGCTCTGGAGGGCTACCCTGGGGGATAAGGGGTGTTGGGGACTGTCACAAATGGAAGAAGACAATGGGGCTCAGTACCCTCTCCCATCTCTCACACAAGTGGGTACAACAGCTCCTTTATACTTAAGTCTGACAGGGATGCATGTTATGTGAGTTAGTTTTTTGCTGTTTGTGGTACTGAGATTGAATCCAAGGCATTTACACTAAGTTAACTCTATTCCTTTTATTTTTTATCCTGAGACGGTGTCTCACTAAGTCCCTAAGTAGCAGAGGCTAGGCTCAAACTTGTAATTTTCCTGTTTCAGCCTCCCAAAGTGCTGGGACTACAGGTATTTGCCCTCCTGACCAGCTGAAAGAAGATAATCCTCGTAAATGTGGTAAATTAAATCTTTTTTATAATGACTATGCATTAAATTTTAAAAAGACAAAGAATGGGTCTTCCAACTAAAAAAAGCCAAAAATAAAACTCTGTAGGATGGTACATGCCTATAATCCCCTCTGCACAAGAGCCTGAGGCAGGATGACCACCAAGTCCAAGCCCTACCTGGACAACATGAAAACCTTTAAAAAATGGGTGAGGATGGAGTTCAACACTGGAGTAACTGCCTAGCATGGATGAGGCACTGAGTTCATTCCCCAATTTTGCAAACAAATATAAGAAAATAAGTAAGATGTTAACAACATTTATTACGTATTGACAGGAACATGGGTAGTTATTTTCCTCTTTGCTTCAGTACTGTATACCTGTAGTCGCAGCTACTTGGGAGGCTGAGACAGGAGGACTGCTTGAGCCCAGGAGTCCAAGGCCACCTTGAGCAACACAGCGAGATCCTCTCTTCAAAATAATGAAAAATTAAAACTCCCTCAAATGTATACACAAAGGACTACTCCACTGTACCATTTGCGGTTTCTTCTCTAATACAAGTTACACAGAATCCCAAACACAAGTTCCAGGACCCCCAGTCTCTGTGAGGTGCACTGAGCACAGCCGGCACACTACTTGGTACCTCTTGAGAACAATTGGAACAGCAATGGAAGGGTTCTTCCTCAGGCCATCAATGATGTCTGCTGCCTTGTCAGCGTATATCCTCTGCAGCGCCTTCCGGTGGATGACTTCTGACGTGCCCCCAAGAGTGTTATCCAAGCGGAATTTGGCTTGTTCCTCAGCAGACAAGCGGGAAAGTTTTTTCTGTATTGCTTCTAGAACCCGGATGGTTGCCAGATTGGTCTCTAAAACTACATCAAGCTAAAGACAAGACAAAGAATGGTGCTCAGGAACCAAATCAGAAGAGAGAAGTGAGCAGGAGAAAATGGGAGACAGAAGTCGAACTCCCTAGATTGAAAAAACCTGGCTCTGCCATGCTGCTGGTCATGTAAGACTCAATTTTGACCAGTCAAATATAGATAACACAACCTACCACTCTACTAAGTCTGTTTTCTGGGCTCAAATGATTTGATCCATAATGTTTAACATAATGCCTGGTGGCTAAGAAACAACTCATAACAACGGCGTAACTCCTGTCAAAACCACCACAGTATTCTCTGCTGTGAAGTGCTGACTAGACAGAGGGACCAAACAGGAAGCTACTTCACTTATATTTTTTCCTGAATTTTCCTAAATACCCATGATTTGTCAGAAGCAGTGATAATCAAAACAATTCCTTTTGGGGCAGGGTGGTGCATGCATGTAGTCCCAGCACTAAAGAGGCTGAGATAGGAGGACTGTAAGTCTGAGGCCAGCCTGAACTACACAGTAAGATCCCATCTCAAATGAAGGAAAGAAATATCCAGAAACAAACCCTAAAAAAATCAATCAATAGTAGCTTTGCTGCACTATGCTACAAGTGGTAATAAAAAAGATGGATGTTTAAATTATTATTGTAAAATTTATTATAATAAAAGACACTGCCATTAATCCCCCTCCAAATATTTCCCCTTGCTTTGAACACACTTATCACTCATTCCTGCCACTTCCTGAAGATTTCTGGAAGTCTTCTTTCCTATAATTATGAGGTGTGATAAAAAACAGGTGAGCACTGCTGGCGAGTGCCATCCACTGGAAAGGCAACCTTGTAAAACACAGCAATATATCCTCGCCTGCTTTATTCACTAAATATGGCATGGTGTAACTTCTGGCTCTTGCCCGAAGCCTAAATATCCACAAAAGGGAAATATTTTGAACAGATGTAGAGCATCAAGAGAGCCACAACAGCACAACAAAACTCATGAAAGAGGACTTCTAGAAATGCTTTAGAAAGCAGAAAAAGTGAGGGCGACTTTTAGAGGGACTAATGGCAACGTACCTTTCCATATAACAAACACTTTTTATTTAAACACACTACATATTTTTATCACATCTCATACATTCCAAGACCATTTCTAATTTTTTTTTTTGCTTTTTGAGATAGTGTCTCGCTTTGTAGTTCAGGCTGGCCCTGAGCTCACTATGGTGCCCAGGCAAGCCGCCGTGAACTCAGCAATCCTGCTGCCTCTGCCTCCCGAGTGCTGGGATTACAGGCGTGAGCCACCACGTCTGGCATTGTGGTATGCGGTGTTGACTGTTGGTGGGCGTGTCTCCATGCCCAGCGTTATATGTGGTTACCGGGGATCAAACTCAGGACCTTGCGCTTGCAAGGCAGGCGCCGGAACCACTGAGCTAACCCTCCGGCCCACCATTTCTAATTTCTTTCTTTTGTCTCATAAAGTTGTATCATGAAGCTCCTCAGGCTGGGCTTGAATTTTGTAATCAATCTTCTTAGTTTCCAGAGTGCTGTGATTATAGCTGTGTACTACCATCTCTCGCTGAGAGGTATTTTTTAAAATAAATATTCAATGATTGTTCTACATCTGGTAGTAACAAATATACTGAACACAAATGACTATCATTTCTGAAGTTCAATGTTGTATGGAAACATCTGAGTTCTTACTGAACTCCTACTTTGAACATATTTTTCTTAGATTTAACATAAGATTTTCTAAATGAAAAACAAGAAATAAGCAGTTGCACAAGCCTACACCTGAACACATGAAGTCTCCTTGTTTGTTTTGTTTTGGTGGGCGTCTGCAGTAGACATTGAACAAATGACAGACTGAACTTCCTGGCTCCTGGATGACTGGATAGGGTCATACGACTTCTGGCTCATAGTTCTGACAAATCAGTTACGGTCAAATAGGTAGATCTGCTTTTTACTTCTGTGCTGAAGTGTTTAAGGGTATCATATCCTGCTGAGAACTCTTGCTTTTAGAGACAGTATATGGGATAGAAGCACTCTGACAGTCTGGGTTCCCCAAGTAGTTCTGATGAGCAAACTCCCTTGCTAGATCTACTAGTACACCATGTAGCACGATCATGAAGCAAATCACTGAGATCTGAGTTTTCTGTACTTAAGTATTTCTCAGCCCGAAACTCTTTCAAACTAGCCTATCTGACCAATCAAGGGCTAAGCACACAACTGCCACACTTCTTTCACCTTCATTTAGACACAGATGGAAAATAAGGTTGCTGTCTCTTATTTTTACGCATACCAATTAAGACGAAATAGGAATCTCTAACCCATCACCTAACAATGCTAACATAGATATCAAATGCTTTATTTAATTTGATGAAATTCCCTATGGAAGTTAACTTATGATTTTTGTTTTCTGCAAACAACTGAAACTGCTCATAAATGCTGGAAGCAAAGATGGCCAACCAACTGCCTTTAACCAAGAAGCATCTGGCTCTTCACTAAAGATTACAATGGAGCTGGGGATGTCTCAGGGTGCTGCTCCTGCCTGCCAAGCCCAAGGTCCTGTGTTCAATCCTCAATACCACATACACAAATACAACACAACAACAACTAAAAAAAAACCACAAGAGAAACAACTGAAGTAAATCTAATGGGGAGAAGTGAGGGAAACCCAACCAGTGTGGATAAAGAAGACTAAGGGAAACACCAAACTATACAAGTAAGCAAAGCTAGCCAATTTAATAAATATATTAAATCAGATACATTTCACTTCAGCTCTATAGAAATACCTCTCTTTTGGTGGTGGTATATTAGTGGACTAAAGATTCAAACATTGGAGGATTTTGAGTGCACTTTGTGTTATTTCCTATTCTGATATAGGGGCCCTCCACCAACTCATTAATTCACTTCAGTGCCTCCACCTAATGAAGTCCCTAACTTAATTTTTTTTTGAGAAGCCAAACCAATACCAGAAAAATAAGGAAAAAATTCGAGTTCTCAAACAGAGATGGTTGCTAACCACACCAAGAGACCTGGCTATGAACAATGATACAAAGAGAACTAAAATCATTTAAAAGCATTCAAGCTGGGCATGGTGGAGCAGGCCTGTATTCTCAACATCTGGAAGGCTGAGGCAGGAGAACTGTTGGAAGCTCAAGGCCAGCCTGGACTACTTAGTGAGCTTAAGACTGGCCTGAACTGCAGAACAAGACCCTGTCTCAAAAGCAAAACAAACTTAGCCTAAAGAAGGCCCTATAGGGGGCCAGGTATCTAGCTCAGTGGTTCCGGTGTCTGCCTCTGTCTGCCTTGAAAGTTCAAGGACCCGAGTTCATCCTGGTACCATGTACTACAATACTGGGCATGGTGGTACACACCTATAATCCTAGAGTAGGAAGGTAGAGGCAGGAGGACTACTGCGAGTTCAAGGCTAAACTGGGCTGCATAGTGAGTTGAGGGCCAGCCTGAACTACAAAGCAAGACCCTATCTAAAAAAAACTTAAAAAAAAAAAAAAGGTCCTATAGGATATTATTTTATTGACATACACTGTGTAAAACACAAGAATCTTTAAAATGTCACTCAAAATCAAATGGAGGGCCAGGGATTTAGCTAAGTGGCACAGTGCCTGCCTGGCAAGTGCAAGGCCCTCAGTTTGATCTCCAGTACCAGGAAGAAAAAAAAAAAGCTCTTTCACTCCATATTTCCCATTTTCCCACACTTCAACTGACAAAGTGGCATGTACCTCAAAGCGTTCATCTTCACAACGATAAATATGTTCTTCATACTGAGTTTTTTTGGAACTAACAAATGTGGAGTCCTCAGACCATGATGGGAAGGAAACCCAGGTATCATTCAAAACCTGTGGGTAGAAACACAGACTATAACAAAAGCCTAAAAATTCAGTCTGGTAATGAAGCATTCTCAAAAAATAACAACAACAACAACAACAACAACAAAAACAAAACTCTAAAGAGAAAAGGAAACAACATGATTTCATAAACTCCACCTTTAGCAAGTTTACCACAGTATATCAGTAAGCTAAACATTCTAAATCTAAGTGCAAAATTTTTTTTTTTTTAACAAGGACAGAAAAGTTCTTGATTTTGTCCTTCATATCAATTTTCCATACCCAGCACCATCATCTCCTCTTGGAGAACACTTGCAGATACACGGTTGCTGCTTACCTCTTTACAGAGCGGAGTCCGTCCTGTACATTTGGGCTGCTGGTAACTCTTGGGAAGAGCTCGATAGCTGGAGCCCAGCCTTTTACAAGAAGCATAATCTATCTCCATGGCAATGCCCTCTGTGGCTCGTTCCTTTGGAAAGGTTTCCAAATGCACAGACTCCTTATAGCCCAGAAAGTTTTTAAACCAATTAAACAATTCAGGGAATTTCCTGGAGAATCAACCAAAAATTCGTAAGTTATCTAAGATGGATGCAGTTATCCTGAGGTACAGCTACCATCATTCATTGTTGAGGTAGAATTCTGCTACCAAGGACAGCAATCTCCTACCTAAGAAGCAAGGCTTCTAAATGTTTTACCTCCTTTTTTTGGAGAATGCTTCTGATCAGTAAAGGTGCTGATGGAAGAGTTGTACTGAAACTACACACAGCCATTCATTTTTTTTGACCAAGAACGTAGCTTCAGTGTTCATATGATTCTCAGATTATCAAATACAGTTTAGATTCTAAAACTCTGGCAGAGACTGACCTCTACTAACACTCAGCAATGGTCAGCAGAGTAAGAGACCACTAGTCTTTGGCCATGAATCAACTGATCCTCCCACATTTTCTGCCTACTTTATCTCTAGAGTTTGACTAGAAGACCTCTCAGGACTCTTGACACAGACATTTGAATTAACTGACACACCTCAATTAAATTAACTTTGTCTATCACAAATCAACTTCGCCTATCTCACTAAACAATTACCACCTCACTTCCACCCCAGAGCAGCCAAAGGCTCAAACCCTTGCTTTACTTACCCTAGAAAAGGAGAAACTAGCTGTACAAGCTCAGCCCGTGAGATCACCTCCTGGTTAAAGATAACAAGACAACGCAGGAAATTCTCATAGGCTTCTGCACTCCGTAGAGCCTTTCGGACCTTATGAGACAACAGAGAAAAATGACTACTTGTCTCGATATAGAGGTATATACCTGCAATCCTACCACCTAGGAAGCTGAGGCAGGAGGATTATTGACAGTTCGAGGCTATCCTGGGATTACATAGTGAGTTCAAGGACAGCCTAAACTATATACTGAGATCCTGTCTCAATCAACTGATCAATCCATCAGTACATGAGGAACTGAGATCCTAGATTACTTTTTAAATACTGGGGAAATCTGATCTGGTATTTGATTGATATTTAGCTTTCTAAAATGTGATAAAAACTGAAAAAATACATCGTGTTAAAACAATAAAAATTTTTTTTTTTTTTTTTGCTTTTGAGACAGGGTCTTGCTTTGTAGTTCAGGCTGGCCCTGAGCTCACTATGGTGCCCAGGCAAGCCGCCGCGAACTCAGCAATCCTCCTGTCTCTGCCTCCTGAGTGCTGGGATTACAGGCTTGAGCCACCAGGCCCAGCACTGTGGTATGTGGCATTGATGGCTGGTGGGCGTGAGTCTCCACGCCCAGCATTGTATGTGGTTACCGGGGATCGAGCTCAAAACCTTCAGCTTGCGAGGCAGGCGCCGGAACCACTGAGCTAACCCTCCGGCCCAACAATAAAATATTTATGGATGAAATATTACCTAGAATTGTCTCCAAATAAACTAGGGTAGGTGAAAATATAAATGAAACAAGTACACTGAGTAGGAGTTAAGAACAGCTGAAGCTAAATGATAAATAATGAGGGACACTTTATTGTTCTCTCTAAGTATGTTTTGAAATTTCTCATAATAAAGAATGTAGAGGGCCGGAGGGTTAGCTCAGTGGTTCCGGTGCCTGCCTCATAAGCGCAAGGACCTGAGTTCGATCCCCGGTTACCACATATAATGCTGGGCGTGGAGACATGCCCACCAATAATCAACACCGCACACCACAATGCCAGACGTGGTGGCTCACGCCTGTAATCCCAGCACTTGGGAGGCAGAGACAGGAGGATTGCTGAGTTCGCAGCGGCTTGCATGGGCACCATAGTGAGCTCAGGGCTAGCCTGAACTACAAAGTGAGACCCTGTCTCCAAAAAGCAAAAAAAAAAAAAAAAAAAAAAGAATGTAGAAGTGAGATCTTAGTCATCTTCCTCCATGCTGGCTTCTCCAGACCATGTCAGAGCTGCCCAAGATTTTGCTGCCCTTCCTAATAGGGGTCTGTGGCTAGAATCTTTACCAACATCAAAAGCCTCTGTCAATCCTGTTTTCAAACTAGTTAATCTTGAATAGTAGTACTAGCTTTCCAAATAAGACACTTCTGGGCCTGCGGGTTAGCTCAGTGGTTCCAGCACCTGCCTTGCAAGCCAAGGTCCTGAGATCAATCCCTGGTAACCACATACAGCGCTGGGCATGGAGACTCACACCCACCAGCAATCAATACCGCATACCACAGTGCTGGGAGTGGTGGCTCACGCCTGTAATCCCAGCACTCGGGAGGCAGAGACAGGAGGATTGCTGAGTTCGAGGCTTGCTGGGGCTACATAGTGAGCTCAGGGCCAGCCTGAACTACAAAGCAAGACCCTGTCT
>PVIC010041578.1:0-16178 GCA_004025085.1 Thryonomys swinderianus | reverse complement strand
GCCCTGAGCTCACTATGGTGCCCAGGCAAGCCGCCGCGAACTCAGCAATCCTCCTGTCTCTGCCTCCCGAGTGCTGGGATTACAGGCGTGAGCCACCACGTCCAGCATTGTGGTATGCAGTGTTGATTGTTGGTGGGCGTGTCTCCACACCCAGCATTATATGTGGTAACCGGGGATCGAACTCAGGACCTTGCGCTTGCGAGGCAGGCGCCGGAACCACTGAGCTAACCCTCCGGCCCTGAATAACTTATCATTTAAGTGATGGTGTAGCTGTCTTGAAAAATTATTATAAATGAGCTGATATATGCCTCAGAATAATGATCACATAGACAAGATTCATTTTTTCAACTTTACCCAAACTTTTTTCTACTACTAGACTGGACCCAGGGGTCTTATGCATACTATGCAAATTTTCTATAACTGAGCCACACCCCCAGCTCTTTCATAATTTTATTTTGACACATGATCTCTCTAATTTGCCCAGGCTGGCCTTGAACTTGCAATTCTCCTGCCTCAGCCTCTTGAGTAAATAGAATTACAGACATGTACAGCTATAGCTGGCTTCCCAAAATTTAACAAAAGTCTATCAACTTAAGTTTTAACTTAAGTACTATTAGTTCTTAAATATATCTCATGAAAGCAAAGAACCCATAAAAGTCTCAACTATAGTCATTCTCCAATTTACCATGCGGTTCAGTTCAGGGAGAATACCTGTTAACCAGATTCACTGGTAAGTCTGGTAAAAAGAGTCTTACCACCTTTGATGCAAATATACAATGTAAACCATAAAAAACCCAAACATATACATGAAAATACAGTAAATCCCTACCTTACTGCACTACTGTACACTATCACAGTTCTGAGTTTGGGTTTGTTTTTGTTAAAACTGTGGTATATCACCTGGAGGACACACTAATAAGTGAAATAAATAGATCACAGATAGGCAAATACCAGATCTTCTCTTTGATATGAGCACCTGTAGATGTAAATGAGCTCTAGAAGATATGACAGTCTTTGTAGAATGGGAAATTTCCCAAGGAAATTTGGTGTGGGAATGTAATGAGGGGAAGGAATAAATATGATTCTGAAAGAAAATAAAAGAGCATGTGTATAGGGGATTGGGAGGTGTGGGTGGGTAGGGATGTGGGCAAAAATGAGAATTAACTTGTGTCATATACTGGTACAAATTCCCCAGTGTTGTGTGTGATTGTGAGATGTATATAAAATGTACCAATAAAGAATTCAATTAAGTTTTTAAAAACTGTGGTATATCTTGAACAGACTTTTTTCTGGTTATGTCTATTTAGAATTCTAAATGCCTCGCTTACTTGGGTATTGAATTCTTTCCCTAGATTGGAAATTTCTGTGGTATGACTTCAGTAAATAAAAGTCTTTTATATTTTGGTGTTATCTTCTACCTTTCCCTTAACTCCTATAATTCTTAGGCTGGTTTTTTATTAAGTCATCTAGCAGCTATTGGATCCACCTTTCATGGTGTATTGTTTTTAGGGCATCATCAAGTACAAGATCCACTATCTTAATCTGGTCTTAATCTATAATTCTTGATTTGACCTGTTTCCTTATCTGTGGCTATTTAGTTTGGGGTTTAATTTAACACTGTACTGAAGGGAAATGAAAATCACTACAATGATTAAATAATATCAAATCTAAAATTTATTCATTATAACTAAGTCAGGATCACTTTCCTATAGGACCTTTAATTATATACAAATCAGACTTTTTACTGCATATAAAAATAATAGTTTTATCTATTTAGGAACTAATGGCTATTATCTTAAAATAATGATATTTCATTTTTATCATATATATATTTCATTTGAGAATATGAATATTAAAGTACTATTTCTCAGAAGTACATAACTAAATCATGCATTATTTCCATAAACTAGTTTTTTATTAAAATTAAACAAGAAATTTCCAACTACATAGCATTGGAGCTGGCCTGTCCCATGAGCCCACGGAGTTGAGGCTTCGAGGGGGCAGGACACGAAGCTAGAAATTGGTAAATTGATTTTTATTAAAGACCTCGTCGAGGCCAGCAACTAAAGAACCATTGAAAAGTTTGGATCAGGAAAATGATATCAGATCAATTGGCAGAGTACTCTGGCAGTAGTTTTTTTTAAAATTCAGATTACTGGTACAGAAAATCAAGAGCAGAGAGCACAATCTGGGGATAATGTCAGTGATCCCACTGATGGGTCACGATGACCTGAACTGGGGCCTGGGCAGCGGGACCGAGACTGGGTTCAAGAGAGGTGCACTTGGTACCTGCTGGTAGGTGTGGCTGCCTTTGTCACAGCCCAGAGAGGTTCCAGGATGGAGCGTTCGGTACAGCAAGAGGCGGCAGTCTGAGTCCGGGCGGACGTTGCGAGGGACTGAGAACAGCAGAGATTTCTAAGAAGGAATCTGGGGGACAGTGAGCAAAGCCAGACTTGAAGGTGAACTCTCTCTGGAAAAGATAACGCTGCCTGTCTGTTCTTAGAGTCGCCTTTTCCTTTTGCATGCCAGTTACAGGAAAAAATTGAGATGTGACCTTCCTGCACTTCTGAGTCTCCTGTCCGACCTCCCTCCCCCCGAAAGGACACACTGACTTTCTTACAGAAGCAAATGCTGACTGGTCTCTCCAAGGGCCCTTGGTTTAGTGCCCAGACTCATACTTTTGCAGCAAAATAAAGAAGGCCCCCACTGCGGGAAACAGTGGGAAAGTTGAGTCAGCAGGACATGGTCGTTACTGGGATACGGTGGTTTCTGCCAGTTAGTCCTTGAGGAATTAGCTCTGGTCCAGACGGAGTCATGGGGAGGCTTCCTTTCTGATAGTGGGGGGTCAATGAAATACTGCACTCAATGAGGGCATGACATGCTGGTGTGAAATTCGAGCGAGTGACTATGTAGGATTTTTCAAAAAGACTTAATAGAATCATTCTACACTCTAAGTCAGTTTAGAGCTCCTTATGTGTCTTTTAAAAATTCTTGCATTAATTATATAGAAAGCCAAAGCCTTTCAAAATGCCAAGCATCGAGCCCATCCGCTGTACTTTTTCCATACTGACTTAATTACTCCCAGTTTTATTTATAGAAGACTAGAAGTCTGAGCGTGGAGCAGACAGGCTAAGTTTGAAGCCCAGATCTGAAACTCCTGAACCGTGAGCACCGGGAAATTATTCAAGCTCTGACCTGAAGTTACCTCACTTGTAAACTGAAATATCTTCTCTAGTGGATGATAATATTCACTGGACTGTTTCACTGAGTCCATCTTAACTCCCTTGCGGCATGTCTCCCTGTACAATTAAGGGGAGGAAGCCAAAGATGAAGTTGCTACATTTCCTTGCCTCTAAGTTTCATACCTGCTTTTGTTCTGCCAAGCAGGCACCTGAAACAATTTGGGAGGTGACAGTGGGGTGCACCCCTATGAGAAGACCCTGGATCTTCTCGTCAGCACTGTGGAGCTTGGTCCTGAGCACCTCTGGCAGGAGGCAGAAACTGTGGGTTCCCCTAGGAGAAACCCATGTTCTGCTGAGCATTTTCCTTGGCTATTTTCTTCCTGATAGTATAGAACAAAAATTTCACTGGCTCTCTCAGAAATTCTTAAGATGCCAAAAACCCAGGAATAGTTTCTGTTCTGTTTAAACTACTGGTTAGATAAATGTCATCGTCTGCAATTCATAGACTAAACACAGGATCCGAGAGGACCATCAGAGTTTGTAACTAACACAGCACTTTGAACAAGGTCAGTTTCATCATCACCTCATTTTTATCAGCTCCCATAACAAGCCAGACATACCCAGCCTTGTAAAGTTTTATGAAGTAGATAAACTACTCCTACTGTGTACAGTTATTTCTAATAAGCTATCTCCTTTGTATTGTGTTCTCTTTAAAATTAATTGTATAAAAAATTATATTAAAAATATAAAAAACAAAATATATAGAAATATTTATAAAAATAACTTGTGGTTTTATTTATCAAACCAGCATCAGAAAAACCTGTTAAATCACTGGAGTGTAAAGCCAAAATTAGAAGCATTTTAATTTTAAATTGTTCTGTAGACCAGTATGAAAAGGAACCCAGATAATCAAAGTATTATAAACAGCTTTGAAAGTCTTCTAAAATAGGATTAAACAATTCTATATTATGATTTGGTTAAGAATGGTTAAGGGTATTCACTGTACATATTGTAATTTACTGTTATTAGTGTATGTGAGAAAAGTCTGGAAAATTAACATACATTTAAAGGATGCCTATTACTAGTAAATTAATAATTATACTAATGTAATTATCCCTTTATGGCTCTTAACAGTTTGGTAGTCATTTATTAATTTGATTTTTAAATGTATGTGGATCTAGAACACAATTTTATGAAGCATGGTATAATTAGGAAGGTTTTAATTAAGAATTAATATTATGTTTTAATGACCTTCAACAGGATGTTTCAGGTTGGTCACGGAAAAGGTCTATATGGATCTTTTTTAAACTCTAGGTTTAGAATTTATTGCAGATATATAACCTTGCTGATTTCTATACATGGCACGGTGATTGCTTCTGTTTTTACAAGAAGATCAGAGGCCTAGATTATAAAATTTGCTTATAAAATTTTTAAAAGTAAATTTGAGAGAACTTCTAGATTCAAAGCAAAGGTGTACAGAGTTCCTTACCTTACTAATACTAACATTGCTATGGTACACTTATTACAACGAAGAAGCCAACATTGAAACATTGTTACTAAATAAATTCCATACTAATTTTTCTCTAAAGTTTTTTTTCAGTCCCAGAATTCCATCCAGGATGCTACACAGTATCTTGATTCCTTAGCTTCCCCTTTCTACCTATTGCCTTTCATAATTACTCAATGTAGCCCACAAGCAGGGGCTGGAGAGTTAAGTTTTGCCTTTTTAAAGGAAAAAGAATATCAACATAAATTTTTTGATGCATATTTGTATCAAATATCCATAAATGCATATATGCATAAATCCAAATATGCATATTTGGTAGTACAAGATGTTCACCAATATTCATGTTATTGTCTTCTCCTAGGTCAGCCATTTATTTCTCCAAGGAGCCTGGTTCTTATTATTGAAGAGGGGCCTTATAAACTATGGTCTAGCCGCTCCGTGTGCTTGTTTGCACTAGGTCGCAACTACCTCTATGTCCTTTCAGTGAAGTTCAGATCTAGGAAGTATATGTACTTACACTAACCCACGTACCCATGCATATCTACAGTTTTATCTTTGCCTGTTCCATGTCTACATTAAGCTAAACATGAGTTCAAACTGTTATCTTTGACGCTAATCCAGTAATACAGGGTTCATTCTGGTTTTTTTCCCTGCTCGTTTGTAATTTTCCTTTTTAATAGTAAGAAACTTGGCTCCCACCATTTGCCATCAACCTGCTCTTTTGTTCATCTCCAGTAGACAAGTTAAACTGAGAATTATTAACCTGTACCCTGTTTTATCAATAAGAATACATCATTTTTATATATAGTCCTGTTTATCTTTATCTCCACTTGCTGTTCAAAACATCATTTTCCAAAGTGAGTTAGATCTTTTCCCTCTACCTACTCAGGAAGGTTATGTCATACATTTGTAATATAATTATTTTGACACAGTATACATCATTCTCACCTTGTGTATCCTTTGATTTTTTGGCTGAGTTTAAAAATACAACTTGTATACACTGAGGTTCATTCTGTGCTGTAAAGTTTGTGCATTTCTTTATTTATTCTTTCTACTGTGGGCAAGACCTGGGAGAGGAGGAAGAGACTTTGGGGGAAGAAATACTGGGTAACATACAGGATACCTCAGAAGGGCAGAGGGTCTTGTACCCATCACAACAGTACCATACTCGGTAGCCCCACCACCACATGCAACCATGACCTCAGGAAAAAGAAAGCCAACATCAATATCTGTTTGTATATATACCGTGTATCCCAAGGAAGTCTCTCACTGCCAAAGTGACAGATGGGGATAACCATCCAGAGGGGTGTTAGTCAGTGTCTTAATGAGTTTTTTAAAAAACGAATCAGTGCAATCAAAATCCACTGCAAATCCACACTATTAATTCTGTGTTCAAATTCAAAAGATAAGTAACTGCACTTTGTTTTTCGTTTTGTCAGCTGGAAAGGCAGCTACTGTTGCAAAATGAAATGAGGGAAAGACAAATGGCTATGCAGATTGCTTGGTCTCGAGAATTCCTCAAATATTTTGGAACTTTTTTTGGCATTGCAACCATCTCTTTAACAGCTGGGTATGTTTGCTATTACCTTTAAGATTTTCTTGAGTAATTTACTTCCTTTTGTCTTTAATCATATTTTAAATTGGCTAAGATTGGTCCAAATACTTTATGTATAAATATCTTATAGGTTAGTTACTAGGGTTTAGCTCTGTAGACCCTAGAAGTAGTTAATTCTGTCTTTAGTTTCTTCTGTTCTTTTGTCTACCTTATAAATTAAAGAGAGGAGTGACTGGATACCAGGAGGCCGCTAGAGGTTTATCCCTACAGCGCCTGAATGGTATCTTTCAATTCTTATCCATTTTAAAAGGAGAAATCTGAGCCTCAAAGTCAAATAAAAATAAACAAGCATGGCCTTTCCCAAGAGAACTGCAGAGTGTAATGAGAGGTACTGGGTAAGGAAATCTTACCTCCATAGGAGATTCAGAAGAAATAACTTCTGAAGTGGGAGACATTTTTCCAAAAAGGGTGATTTGTGTGTGTGTGTGTGTGTGTGTGTGTGTTCAAGTGTAGCTATAAGTATTTAAAGATTATTCTGTGACACAAGGTCTTCTTCATTCTTGAAACAGAGCATTAAAACGAAAGAAACCAGCCCTTTTCGTCCCTATAGTTCCATTAAGCTTTATCTTTGCCTACCAGTATGATTTGGGGTATGGAACTCTTCTACAAAGAATGAAAGGTAAGTGTTTGATAAATCAGAATTCCTAGTTCCTAGTTCCTATTTCATTTTCTCATGCAAGAATCCTCACTTCATAATCCTTGACTTATCTAGATTCCAACAAAATCATCTCTCCAGCTTCCAATGTCCAACATTTCTGCTCTTTCACACAGTACTATCTAGAGACAGCTCTTACCAGTTCAGAAGAACTGATTGTTAAATTTGCAGAAATTTTGTAAACAGTGGATGTTAAACAGTCCTTTAATTTATTAAAAATTATCATATAGACATAGCTATTCAAATTATAATATTATACTTTAAAAGTAAAGACAAATACTCAGAATTCATGTTTCTAATTATTTTATCATAATATATATACTCAGCTTATTTGCATCAATTGTTTCCATATGATACTGCAGATACCAATAAAATATCTACAATATTCAGTTCAATGACATCCCATGATCATGTTGGGAGTACTTAAATCTGCAAATGCCAAATCAAGGATTGATTTTTTTTTTTTTTGGAGACAGGATCTCACTTTGTAGTTCAGCTGGCTCTGAGCTCACTATGTAGCCCAGGCAAGTCTTGAACTCAGCAGTCCTCCTGCGTCTGCCTCCCGAGTGCAGGGATGACAGGCGTGAGCCACCACACCCAGCACTGTGGTATGTGGTATTGATTGTTGGTGGGCGTGAGTCACCACGCCCAGCATTGTATGTGGTTACCGGGATCGAACTCAGGGCCTTGTGCTTGCGAGGCAGGCGCCAGAACCACTGGGCTAAATCTCTGGCCCCAAGGATTGACTTTTTATTTTGTTAACTGCCTAGAGTAGAGGCTGGCAAATTATAGCCTATGGGCTAGTTAGCTATTTTTTAAAATAATCACATCTATGCCTAATTATTTATGCACTGTCTATGGCAGCTTCCCCATTACCATGACAGAACTGAGCCACTGAAATATAGATATGAGACACCATTAACCTAAAATACTTATTCTCTTGCCCTTTAAGGATATTTATTAACCCAAGTTTCAACTTAAAAGATTGATGTTAATAGTGATGATTAAACTTAATAGTATGCTGTATCTTGAGACCTTGTCTCAAAAAAAGGGGGAGGGATTTAGCTCAGGGATTCCAGCATCTGCCTCACAACCACAAGATCCCCAGTAACCACATACCACAATGCTGGGCATGGTGGCTTACCCTGTTTAAAAAAAAAAAAGTATGCTGTATCTGTAGCCATTATATTGTAAATATCATAAAATTTTGAGGAAAAAAATTTTGTTTTTGACAGGGTTTTACTCTGTAGGTCAGGCTGCCCTAAGTTCATGTCTCATGTTCATTTGGCAACTAGCATTTATGCTTCATAAGAATGGATGTGTATAGTTAAGAGATATTAATTCTATTATACAGCCTTCACTAGGACATGTTATTAAAGGAAAGCAGCTTTATCTTCTAGTAAGTTGGACTGTTTATTAGGCAACTTTATTACAGTTCCATTGGTCTAAATTTTTAAAATTTCAAGACATTTGAGTTTTCTATAGGGAAAGAAAGTACAAGCTTAGAATCCTGAAGGAAACTTAACACCTTAGGAAGTTTAGGTTATATTATTTTCCTATAATTAGCAATCTCAAAACATATAATCCTTGTTTAGTTGTATCTCACATTGAAAACATCTAGTCTTTCATCAGTGACCTAGAATCTTACAATTATTCTTACCGCCTATTAAGACTGAGGTAAAAGGATGCTTTCTGATGGTGAAAATGCTCTTATTATTTGAAAAGTATAACCTGCTCAAGTAGGTTTGGAGAAAAATTAAGAAAAACTAAATATGTGAAGGAATGGGTATGCTAAATACTCTGGTTTGATCAACATACAATGTGTACATGTATATAACAAATAAACACAATTATAAATTATATGCATAAATAAATAGTGTAGTAAAAGCACAGTACTGAGAGGAAAGCATTTGCCTTCATTACCAAGGTAGGCTTATAAGATCTCAACAATATGTATTATACAATTTATAAAAATTTTTGTTCCTTGTCTTCAGCAATAAAACTTAGCAAATGTCACTGGACCCAAGAAATTATTGCCTTTCCTACTGGTAGTTGTCTGGAATAGAAACTGTTTATAAAAATGTACATGTATGTGTATAATATGTACATAGACTAATGAATATTGAATTTTATTTTGAATATTTTGAAGTGACTTCAGGTGAAAGAATACCTTTCCTGAAAACTTAGATGTTTTAGTAGACTTTATTTTCTCTCCTATTCCTTAGTTTATGTTAAGGGACAATATGGAGGAATGTGTGTAGTATCTCCATCCCAAGCCTTTAAAATACAATTAATAGTGAATATCCTGATTTTGGTTCAGTGGGTAAAAACTACTTATCTTAGAGTTCTTTCTCATCTACAGTTTAAAATGCCATCTTTGGTCGAAAATAAATCTCTTGTCGGGCATGGTGGCTCACACCTGTAATGCCAGCACTCAGGAGGCAGAGGCAGGAGGATTGCTGAGTTCGAGGCTTGCCTGGGCTACATAGTGAGCTCGGGGCCAGCCTGAACTCCAAAGCGAGACCCTGTCTCAAAAAAAAAAAAAATCTCTGGCATCTTAAGGAAAATGAGTGAAATGTCTAACAGATTTGAGGACATGGCCTCATACAGTGTTCTGACTTGCCATTGGAACATGGCAATCAGGGCTCCTCACAAAACCCCTTTGTCATCGTGTATATTTCTATTCTTCATTTTAAGGTGAAGCTGAAAACATATTGGAGACAGAAAAGAGCAAGTTGCAGCTACCAAAAGGAATGATCACTTTTGAAAGCCTTGAAAAAGCTAGACGGGAACAGAGTAAATTCTTCATAGACAAATGAAGCTGTGTGTACTCACTGCATCTCAAAGCACAAAATTATTCGCTTGAATTGTGGTTTTTACAATTTTTTAAATATTCAAGATTTTGATATCATGGATTTTATTTTAAAATATTAAAATGCAAGGTGAGATTTACCAAATTATTTTGAAATAAAATTTATAACATTCAACACAAAATCATGAAGGTACTTTTTCAGATTTCTTCTATTTGTTACAAATTTCTAAATGTAAAATTAATAAATTATTTTGTTTTGAATTCCCAGAAGCAATTATACTGCCACAGGGAGTTTTGTTACGTACATTTAGTTCTCACAGGTTCTCCATTAACAGTTATATCCTAGTTCTCACACAGTGGAAAACAACCAATATCAACGACAAACATGAACAGTGAACTTACTGTGTAGACACTGAGTGCTGTCCACATGCTCACGTGATCACCCCACAAGTTTGTGAGGGAGGCGGCATGTTATGGATGTGGAAACTGAGACACAGACAGATTGATTTACTTTTCCAAGGTAACTTGGAGCTTGAATTTGGCAGAACTTATATTTGAACCTAGGTAATTTGATCCCAATGTCTATGCTCTAAAAGGCCTTGAAAAGTTAGGCCTGAACTTTTTAACAAGTAAGAATAGTTAAGAAAGAGAATAAAAAAGCAACACTGTGAGAAAAGTTGGAAAGGGGGAAGATTGATTAGGATGTGTACCTTTTAAAATTTAGACGCATGAAGGGCTGGGCATTTAGCTCAGTGGCACACTGCCTGTCTTGCAAGTGCAAGCAAGGTCCCGAGTTCGATCTCTAGTACTGGAAAAAAATTTTATTCATAAAATACTCCTATTTATATTATTCCTCCAGACACAAACCATTTTTCTTTTCTTTTTTTTTTTGAGACAGGGTCTCACTTTGTAGTTCAGGCTGGCTCTGAGCTCACTATGTAGCCCAAGCAAGCCCGGAACTCAGCAATCCTCCTGTCTCTGCCTCCCGAGTGCTGGGATTGCAGGCATGAGCCACCACGCCCGGCACTGAGGTATGTGGTATTGATTGTTGGTGGGTGTGAGTCTCCATGCCCAGCATTGTATGTGGTTACCGGGGATTGAACTCAGGACCTTGCGCTTGCGAGGCAGGCGTTGGAACCACTGAGCTAAATCTCCAGCCCTAGAAATTCTTAATGAAGACAAAGAGATAAAAAGTAAGGGTATCCCAGGTAAAATGAACAGCTTGAACATAGGCAGGACTGTGCATGTCAAGTCCAAGGAGTGGCTCCCAGTCATTTAGATTGGCTGGGGCAGGGACTTCTTCACCTGGGGGATATTTGAAGAAAACAGTCTCATAGCACCACTCCAATTCCGAAGAGCTCATGGTTGTAAAAGCAAAGGATTTGAGCACTTCCTTGAGGGTAATATGCGTGAAAGTATTTAAATTGGTATTTTAAAGGCCAGGGATTTAGTTCAGTGGTTCCAGTGTCTGCCTGGCAAGTGCAAGGTCCTGAATTCGATCCCTGGTACCACATACTACAATGCCAGGCATGGTGGCTCATGCCTCTAATCCCAGCACTCAGGAGGCAGAGGCAGGAGGATTGCTGTGCATTCAAGGCTTGCCTGGGCTACATAGTGAGTTCAGGGCCAGCCTGTATTACAAAGTGAGACCCTGTCTCAAAAAAACCCCACTAAAAAATTAGTATTTTACTGGGATTAACAGGTTAGAGAGAAATGATTGTAGAAGCCTAGTTATAAAGAAATGCAGTGGTCCATCTGAGCACTGATGAGGGCTGAATTAAACGAACAGCCTTGAAACAGAATCAAGAATGTAAAAAGCAAGACTAGCAGGACCAGGAAACTAGCTTGAAGTCATAGAGAGGATGGGAATCTGCATCGCTTCACATGCGGTGATTATCTGTGGTCCCCAGAGAATCTGGGAATAAAGTGATTGGGAAGCATATCGGTGAGCTGAATGTGCCAGCCCTGGCTTGTAGATTACGTAAGAATCTGGAATGGCTTACTTTTCTCCTTATTATCAGTTATGCCACCCAAACTCTTCTGACATCACCTAGCTAGAGCTAACCAAGTGTGAGTTAGCAGCTGACTTCACTAAAGACTTGATGTGATTTGTGACCCTCTTTGGACCGGGCTGTTTATTAGTATTAGCTTCTTGGCATGGACACTGAGTACGTAAGCAGTTCTCTCAGTTGAGCCTCTGCTAATAAAACACTCTCTCTCTCCCTCTCTCTCTCTCTTTCTCTATCATACTTTTGTTTGCTCCCAACTGTATGGTAAAGAAAAAACCAAAGCACAGTTATTAAATAATGGCTTTGCGTTGTACTACATTAAACATAGTCCAGTCGTCCTTGGTTTTGCTGATTATCGAAAACTTCTTCTTGCATATTATTGTATCATCTTTTTATTAACTATTTCAGCCATAACAGACAAGCTATTTTTAGTCATCTATGTTAACCAAATACTTCTATACGTTTACTGTTATCATTGCTATTATTCAGGCCCGTTTACCCTCTAGACATCTGACATTTTCAAATACTGAAGCTTATTTAGTCTTTGTTCAGCTAGCTTATAATCATCACAATTGGTATTTTACTGAATGAAAAAATAAATATGAGGAAGTATATTAGAAAGAAGGTAAAAAAGTGAAGGTCTCATTATGAACAAAGATCTAGAGTTTAAATAATAAAGTTATATCATCCAATGTCTGTCAGTGATCACAACTAAGTTTTCTTTTGGAGGGGTCTTACCTTCACTCTTCTTCCCATTATACTATTGTCCCAACAAATCAGTGCAGATTCCCCTAGCTATATGAGTTTCACTCATGATTAAAGAATAAAATCCCAGGGCCAGGGATTTAGCTCAGTGGTCCTGGCATCTGCCTCACAAACACAAGATCCCGAATTGATCCCCCAGTACCACATACCACAAGGCCGGGTATAGTGGGAGTGAGCCATCACGCTTGTAATCCCAGAAATCAGTATCACACACCACAGTGCTCACGCCTGTAATCCCAGCATTCAGGAGGCAGAGGCAGAAGGATTGCTATGAATTTGAGGCTTGCCTGCACTACATAGTAAACTCAGGGCCAGCCTGAACTATAAAGAGAGAATTTGTCTCAAAAAAACAAAAACAAATATCAGCAATACACAATTAGTAATGAAACAAATTTAGTTACTTTTATAATATACTGCAACAATCATGGCTGACTGCATTATAAAATACTTTTTAAAAAGTAAAGCAAATGCTGGGCGTGGTGGCTCACGCCTGTCATCCCAGCACTCGGGAGGCAGAGACAAGAGGATTGCTGAGTTAGCGGCGGCTTGCCTGGGCACCATAGTGAGCCCAGGGCCAGCCTGAACTATAAAGTGAGACCCTGTCTCAAAAAAAAAAAAAAAAAAAAAAAGTAAAGCAGCCAGGCATGGTGGCTCACACCTGTAATCCCAGCACTCAAGAGGCAGATACAGGAGGATTGCTGAATTTGAGGCTTCCCATAACAGTTTAAGGCCAGTTTAAACTACAAAGCAAGATGCTGTTCTAAAAAAAAAAAAAAAAAAAAAAAGGCAAATAATATGCAATAGTAATTTATGTTGCTAGAACTGTAAAACAGAAACAAATATATGGGAACTTAACACTAATTTTCCTAACAATAAGACAGTAGACATCAGAAGAAATTGTTTTGACAATTGTAAAACCTTTCTTTTAAAGTTTTGCTGTAAATTTTACTAAGAATAAATCAATATCCTAAGCCTTATTATTTTAAATATAAATATTCAGAGATTATCTCATTATATTTTGAATTTTAAAAAATTTTTAGAACTATCTCTGATTAGAAATGTTCTGCTTAAAACATACTGTTGGGTCGGAGATTTAGCTCAGTGGTTTTAGTACCTGCCTAGCAAGTGCAAGGGCCCTGGTTCAATCCCCCATAAACACAAACAATACTGGGTGTGGTGATTTACTTCCACCAGCAATCAGTACCACACACCACAGTGCTGGGCACGGTGGCTCACACCTGTCATCCCAGCACTCGGGAGGCAGAAGCAGGAGGATTGCTGAGTTCGAGGCTTGCCTGGGCTACATAGTGAGCTCAGGGCCAGCCTGAACTACAAAATGAGGCCCTGGCGCAAAAAAAACTCAAAAAAACCCCAAACAGATATGATCAATTTATAGAACCAGCATAGCTTTTACATTATTTTTTGTTTTGTTTTTGTTTTGTTTTGAGACAGGGTCTTGCTTTATAGCTGAGGCTGGCCCTCAGCTCACTATGTAGCCCAGGTAAACCTGGAACTCAGCAATCCTCCTGCCTCTGCCTCTGCCTCCTGAGTGCTGGGATTACAGGTGTGAGCCACCACGCCCAGCACTGTGGTATGTGGTATTGATGGCTGGTGGGTGTGAGTCTCCACACCCAGCATTATATGTGGTTACCAGGATTGAACTCAGGGCCTTGCGCTTGTGAGGCAGGCGCTGGAACCACTGAGCTAAATCTCCGGCCCAGCTTTTACATTATTATAAAATTATAGCAACCCCAAAATAGGTTATGTGTAGTTTTTAAAAATGTATTACTCATATTTGTGTTATATTTGTTTCTGCCTCCCAGTTGCTGGGGTTACAGGCATGAGCCACCACACCAGCACTGTGGTGTGTGGTACTGCTTGCTGGTGGGTGCGAGTTACCATGCTGGCTTTGTGTTATGTGGTTACCAGGCATCGAACTCAGGACCTTGTACTTGCAAGGCAGTCACTGGAACCACTGAGCTAAATCCCTGGCCTGAAACGGGCATTTAAACATGCTCCATGCACGGCTATCATGGACAGCCTCTAATCATTTGAGCTGTGTTGCCACTGCTAAAGAAACATCCACCATCCTCCACATTTCCCACAACTGGACACAATGAGGAAAACAATTTAAGAAATCAACTGAGAAATTAGCAGAGATAAAGATCTTGAAAAAGAACCAAACAAATCTTGGCAAGGAGAAAACTCTGTAAATTATCAGGAAAGTGTAGTTGAAAGCCTTAACAATAAACTAAATTTAGCAGAAGAAAGGATACCTGAACTTGTAGATAGGTCTCATGAAATAGTCTAGTCAAACAAAAATGTAAAGAAAAGGAACAAATATGCACATTTTGGAGCATCTGAAGGCAAAGAAATGGAGAAATTTACTTAAAAAACTTATTCAGTGATATGACAGCTGACAACTTCCACAATCTTGGGAAAGAGGAACAGGAGACTCAATGGGTTCCAAACATACATGACCAGAAAAGACTCTCAGTGCAGCAAACTAGAGTCCAACTGTCAAAGGAACAGAACAAAGAGAATTCTAATGACTGCAAAAGAAAAATGAGAATGCCGGACGCGGTGGCTCACGCCTGTAATCCCAGCACTCGGGAGGCAGAGATAGGAGGATTGCTGAGTTCGCGGCGGCTTGCCTGGGCGCCATAGTGAGCTCAGGGCCAGCCTGAACTACAACGCGAGACCCTGTCTCAAGAAAAAAAAAAAAAAAAATGAGAAGGCACAATTTGGGTACAAAAACTGGGCTAGCAATAAATTTATCACAAGACAGCTTTAGAGGCCAAGAAAGATTAGAATGACACATGCTGAGGCTTGAAAGAAATAACAGTTATCAGTCAAGAATACTCTGTCTTTTTGAAATGAAGAAGAATTAGTTCTCCCAAGGCAAACAAAAACAGGAAATCCATCACTATCAGATCAGCCTTACAAAAGATGCCTAAGTGAGTCATAAAACAAGAAGTGAAAGGTAATTACCATAATAAAAACACCTGAAAGTATGAAACTCAACAGAAGAGCAGATACATAAATGAGAAGTAGAAAAAGAATCAAATTTCATCAATGCATTAAATCACTGAAGAATAACATGTAAAAAGGCTCAAAACAAAAAAAGCAAATTAAAAAATAACAGAAATAAGTCTTCTGTTCTGGTAATTTCACTTTACATCATTTCTCCAGTTCCACCCATTCACTACAAATGAAAGAATTTCATTCTTCCTTATCAACAATATTCTTCCAAATAATATCCAGACGTGCATGTACACCTCATTTCTTTTATCCATTCATATTGTTTGATATATAGGTTGATTTCACATCCTTCTATTGTGATTTATGCTAGAATAAACCTAGGTGAGAACGTATCTCTTTGGCACACTGATTTTATTTCCTCTGTATTTCTATCCTCTCCCTCTTGTCCCTCCCCCTTTCCTAATTCTCAGTGAAATGAGAATAAAAAAATCAGTGGCATCTTTATATACCATGATATGGTATATAGCATTATATATATCACTGTACAGTAGATCTGCTTTTAATTTTGAAGGACTCTTCACACTGTTCTTCACATCGTTTGCTCTAATTTCCACTCCCACCAGTGGTATATGAGAACTCTTTTTTTTTTTT
>PVIC010041577.1:0-16177 GCA_004025085.1 Thryonomys swinderianus | reverse complement strand
AGATGTTGAGGAAGGCTTGGAGGTAAGTGAAGAGTGGCCAGCGCCCTGGAACTTTCACCTCCCTCAGTAGTTGTGGCACCGTGTCAACTCTAAAGACACTGTTTGTACCCCTCTCTCAGGCAGCAGAAAAAATTGGTTTTCCACTGATGATCAAAGCTTCTGAAGGCGGCGGAGGGAAAGGAATCCGGAAGGCTGAAAGCGCCGAGGACTTCCCCATGCTTTTCCGACAGGTGAGCTATTCTTGCTTGTGCTTTTCACGGCTTTAGGAATTGTGGCACTTGGTTGTTGACCTCCGGATTATTTCTGTTAGCATAATTCCATCACTCTGGAGAAGACATGTGTAAGAGTTGGGTCTCTAGCTGTGTTTATATCTTCTGCTTTTTTGTTTTATTGTTATTTTGTGGTCCTGGGGACTCAACCTGAGACCTCACACATGCTAGGCAGGCCTCTACTGCTGAGCTATATCCCAGTCCTTGTGTTGAATTTTTTTTTTTTTGAGACAGGGTCTCGCTTTGTAGTTCAGGCTGGCCCTGAGCTCACTATGTAGCCCAGGCAAGCCTTGAACTCAGCAATCCTCCTGTCTCTGCCTCCCGAGTGCTGGGATTATAGGCGTGAGCCACCACACCTGGCCTTGTGTTGAATTCTGAAGCAAATATGTACTTACATTGCTAGACAATCATGATTTGTGTTGACTTTTACACCACTTCTTTGGACGGTTTGCTTCTATGAATCACTGCACCTTTAAAGGACTTCATAGATGATACAAAACCAAAATATCTGTTTGTGGCTATTCTCCTGTCAAGGGGTGGGTATTATTGGAGTTTTGGTATTTTAAATGTTTCTAGATGGCCAATTTTAATTGTGGGAGCACATTGCACTTTACATATTTACCTATTGTAGCTACCAGTAGCTAGCTAACTTACTTTCTCTGCCTCTCTTTCCCCTTTATTTCTTTCTCTTTCTTTCTTTCTTTCTTTCTTTCTTTCTTTCTTTCTTTCTTTCTTTCTTTCTTTCTTTCTTTCTTTCTTTCTTTCTTTCTCTCTCTCTCTTTCTCTCTCTCTCTCTCTCTCTCTCTCTCTCTCTCTCTCTCTCTCTCTCTCTCTCTCTCTCTCTCTCTCTCTCTCTCTCTCTCTCTCTCTCTCTCTCCCTTTGTTTTTCTTTGAGAGAGGCATTCAGTATGTAGCCCAGGCTGGCCTTGAACTCTCAGCAAAGGCTCTAGATTTAATCTATAGGAAAGAAAGAAAAGAAAGAAAGAAAGAGAGAGAGAAAGAGAGAAAGGAAGACAGGAAGAAAGAAGAAAGAGAAAGAAAGAGAGAGAGAAAGAAAGAGAGAGAAATGTAGAGCATTTTCCCTGAGATACTTCTGAACTTTTTTTTTTAAATTGAGACAGGTTCTTGCTGAGTCATTCTTAAGCCAAATTATTTTAATATTTCTAGTTTTTTCTAGATCTTATCCCTATGTATCTTATAGAATCTAAACCACATTTTCTTCTGCATTAAAATATTTGAGATGGTAGGTCATAAACATTTTAATCATGCTGTTCCAGTGTTCACAATTATTTTGATGACACAATATCCCGTACAGTCCTTTATTTATGAAACTATTCTTTTTTTTAAAATTTCTGTGCTAGGGATTGAGTCTATGGTCTTGTGCAGGCTAGGTGAGTGCTTTAACATTGAGCTATACTCTCAGCCTTTTAAAACTTTATTTTGAGATAGGACCTGAATGAGTTGCCCAGACTGGCTTTGAATCCATCATCCTCCCGCCTCTCCAGGGTTGGGCCTATGAGTGTGTACCACCATCCCAGCCTAATACTATGAATGCAATTTAGTTTTTTCTCCTTCTTCTGAATTATTTTCTTACATAAAGACCTAGAGAGGGGGCCTGTCGTACAAGACTGCTCCTTCTTTTAAGATCCTTTGTGTGTGAGAACACCTGCTATTCTCAGCAGATTTCAAGCATGGGATGTGTTATTGTCAGTGGTAGTCATCGTGCTATACCCAAGACCCCCAGAAACTGCATGCACTCTTAGGGCATTATCTTTAGGAATTGGGCCTGTGGGAACATTTTGGCCTTTCTGCAGGACGCTAGGATGTCCTGTCTTTGAGAGAGGTAATGGAGAAGTCCTCTAACCAACCACATAATTGCTGTTTGATGCTCTCTTCGGAGAACTTCTGGAAGCCCCACAGCTGGTTTCTCCATGGAAACCAGGGGCTTTGCTACCCACAGGTGCAGAGCGAGGTCCCAGGCTCGCCCGTCTTTCTCATGAAGCTGGCCCAGCGTGCCCGGCACCTGGAGGTCCAGGTCCTGGCTGACCAGTATGGGAACGCGGTGTCACTGTTTGGGCGAGACTGTTCTATCCAGAGGCGGCATCAGAAGATCATCGAGGAGGCACCAGCCACCGTCGCCACACCGGCTGTGTTTGAGTTCATGGAGCAGGTGCGCTTTGCCAAGCTGGAGCAGGGGCAGCTCTGAGCCGGTGTAGCTGGAAGTAGGTGGGACCATGAGCAGGAGGAGCGGGGAGGTGGTCTCAGCAGCTCGCGGGTTTGTTGGATCAGCTGATCTCTGAGGCTCCCAGATGTTTCCCATGTAGCAGGCCTTCCATGAGAGCTGGAGACCACTAACAATTACCTGAGAAAACCAGCGGAAACCCGGGGTTTCTGTCTCTTTCTCTGCAGTGTGCCGTCCGTCTGGCCAAGACTGTGGGCTACGTGAGCGCAGGGACAGTTGAATATCTCTACAGCCAGGATGGCAGCTTTTACTTCTTGGAGCTGAACCCCCGTCTGCAGGTGGAGCACCCCTGCACAGAAATGATTGCCGATGTCAACCTGCCGGCTGCCCAGCTACAGGTGAGGAGGTGGGCCCCATCCCTGGGGCCTCTTCTGCCCCAGGTGGTGGCCCAGGCTGTCCCTGGGAAATGACGATTTTGATGTCTGAGTACTGTGGGAACCATGGAAACCAAGAACCTTTCAGGAAGCCATTTCTTCCCTTCGTCTGGCCAAGTGCCAATAAAAAAGTGTCCTTCACAAAACTCCCTTCACCCTCCACCAACCCCCAACACGGTCCCTTCTCTCCTTCACTCTGAGAGTTCGTACCTTGGCCCCGAGGCACCTACTGCATTGCTGTGCAGTGTTGTCCCGTGGATGCTTCTTTCCACAATGGCACTTGGCTTTGGGAGAGCCAGGTCTTACTCTGCCATCGTGTTCCAGAAAGCAGCGGGATGTACAGGTGCTCTGCGCTCGGTCTCTCTGGCGTCACAACTGCACCTCTTCCTGCGGAGCTGTGGAGCCAGGACTCTGGTGGGACTGACCTGGGCGGTGGATGTTTTGGTTTCAGATCGCCATGGGTGTGCCGCTACACAGGCTGAAGGATATCCGGCTTCTGTATGGAGAGTCGCCATGGGGGGTGACACCCATTTTTTTTGAAGCCCCTTCAAACCCTCCCCTCGCCCGTGGCCATGTCATTGCGGCCAGAATCACCAGCGAAAATCCAGATGAGGCAAGTGTGGGACCCCTGCGTTTTCACCACCTCAGGCTTCCTGCCTGGGCCAGACCCCGAGTGCAGTCCGGGGGGGTGGCACCCATCGTCTGGGCTTCTTGGTGTGTAGACAGGGACCCCGGGTTCACTGCCTCTTGGGACACCGCGTGTGCCTGGCACCGAGCAGATACTGAGCATCTCGGTCCTCACAGAGCAGTGCTGCCACACTGGCATCGTTACCTGCATGGCAGCCAGGAGCAGGGGCATCCAAATCATGCAGAGGCTAGGTGAGCCCGTCTTTTAGGCCAACGTCTAGGTTTAGAGTCCAGGACCTTGCACTTCCAGTCACTTGTGCCTTTTGTTATAATATAAATAGAATCTGGCCCATTATGGAAGGTCCTTTTGTGATTTGTTCTTTTTTATTAGTACCTGTTTAAGATATATGATAGTTATATTAATTTGGGGGAATACTTATATTTATATAATATATATATATAATTTTTTGATCATTTTGTAACTAGTTCTTAGAAAAGTAGTCCAGCTGATATCTATCACAATTCCCATGCTCAGTGACCACTGATGTCACAGAAATCATTAATATACTGCAACTTACTCATTTTACTTTATTTTTAAAAGTTAATAACTATTTGACATAAAGTTATATAATTTAAATGCATGTATATATAATGCAAATATACATAAATGTAAATGGTAGATATGAGATAACATGTTTTGATTTATGTAAACATATAATATTTACATTTTTAATTCTTTTTTAATTGAATTTTTATTGGTACAATTTATATACATCTCACAATCACATATAACATTGGGGAATTTGTACCAGTATATGACACAAGTTAATTCTCATTTTTACCCATATCCCTAACCACCCACACCTCCCCACCCACTTTATACATACTCTTTTATTTTCCTTCTAAATCATATTTATTCCTTCCCCTCATTACATTCCCACACCAAATTTCCTATGGAAATTTCCCCGCTCTATAAAAGCTGTCATACTTTCTAGAGCTCATTTGCATCTACAGGTGTTCATGTCAAAGAGAAGATCCGGTATTTGCCTATCTGTGATCTATTTATTTTACATTTTTAATTCTTTTTTTTTTTTTTCTTTTTTTTGAGACAGGGTCTCGCTTTGTAGTTCAGGCTGGCCCTGAGCTCACTATATAGCCCAGGCAAGCCTTGAACTCAGCAATCCTCCTGTCTCTGCCTCCTGAGTGCTGGGATTACAGGCATGTGCCACCACTCCCGGCTTTACATTTTTAATTCTTATAGTTAAGCAATAGCCAGGCGTGGTGGTGCACACCTGTAACCCCAGCATTTGGGAGGCCGAGTCAGGAAGATTGCTGTGAGTTTGAGGCCAGCCTGGGCTCCATTGTGAGTTCAACGCCAGCCTAAACTAAACGGTGAGACCGTGTCTCCAAAAAAAGAAAAGAAAGAAAGAAAAGCAAAAAAGAAAAAGAAACTTAGGGTAAGAGAACCCTCTGTTTTGATTAAAGAATTTTAAACTAAGAAATTTATCTCTGTTTGGGATCTTTGCAAACTAAACACCAGCTCTGGTGACTAAGCAATTTTTCTTTTTAAATTTTTTTTTTTTGAGACAGGGTCTGGCTTTGTAGTTCGGGCTGGTCCTGAGCTCACTGTGTAGCCCAAGCAAGCCTCGAACTCAGCAATCCTCCTGTCTCTGCCTCCCGAGTTCTGGGATTACAGGTGTGAGCCACCATACCGGGCACCAAGCAATGTAAGAATTGCTCTGAGAGCAGGGGCTTCTCACGGGTTCCTGGAGGGAGGAAAACTGGGTTTGGAAATGCCCAGGCACCTAGAATTCTCCGCCTCAGGGCACCCCAGGAACCCCTGCTAAGTGGATGTCTCTCATTACTTAACTCAGGACCCCCTAGTCTCAGTGAGGCTGTTCCACATCTACCACCCTCACCAAGATCCCACTTGGCAGGAGATGGGCACCTTCTACAAAGGAATCATTTGTGTGTCAGTGTGTGGAGTACTCAGCCCCACACAGGGCACAGCAGCTCTCTTCATTTGCAGGAATCTTCATCCAGTTGGAAATCTACGCACCTTTCTCTTTTCTTTCTGTTAGTCCTGGGACCAGAACTCAGACCTTCATGCGTGCTACGGAAGTGCCGTGCTATGAGCTATGTTCCCAGCCCCTACTTTTATTTCTATTTAAAATTTCATTATCTAAAGTGTGCAGTGTATAAAACCAGCATGAACCTTCACCCAGCTCCCTCAGGAATCCAATTTCGCCCACATTATATCGGCACCTCCACTCACCCCAGCTAGGTTATTTTAAAATTTTATTTATTTGTTTGTTTGTTTATTTCTTTATTTATTTATTGCTTGCAGTACCAGGGATCGAACTCGGACCCTTGTGCATCCAAGGTTGGCACAGTACCACTTGAGCTAAATCCCCAGCCCTCAACTTGGTTATTATTCTACAGTTTTTTTTTTTTTAAAGTCAGACCTACAGACATCAGATCGCAGACCACAGGCCATAAATCACTACATCCCACCTGTAGCAACAGGTGACAATGTTTATTGAGGACTCTAAGCTTTTCACGGTGGTTGAGGTTCTTGGCTTTTCCCAGAACTGAATTCTTATGAAAATAGATCTGATGTGATTTCTTCCGTTTTGCTTTTTTTTCTGTCTGGCTTCTAGGGGTTTAAGCCAAGCTCCGGGACAGTCCAGGAGCTGAATTTCCGCAGCAGCAAGAACGTGTGGGGTTACTTCAGTGTGGCGGCCACAGGAGGCTTACATGAGTTTGCCGACTCGCAGTTTGGACACTGCTTCTCCTGGGGCGAGAGCCGGGAGGAGGCCATTTCGTCAGTATCACCCCCCCACCCCGCTGTCTCTCTTTTTTCCAGCCCATCCATCTTTCCTCCTGCTTTCCCCCTTTGCCTCTCTTCCTCCTAAACCTTCCTTCTTTCTTTGCTTCATTCCTTCTCTCCCTCCCTGCTTTAAGAACCCCAAACCCCTCAATGCGTGGCTTTCGGAGACCAAGGCTATGAGTCACAGGCAGACCCTGTTTTAAATTCCCCTCCACTTGAAGTTCAAGAACAAACTCTCTTCCTTTATTGGAGAGCCAGGAAGCACAGTGAGCGCACCAAAGCTTTTTTGGTGTCTACCTTAAAGGAGACCCGAAGAACATTCAGAGTGACACCAGGAGTTGTAAAGGTCCTAGTATTGCAGCTGAGACAAACGGTAGAAGCTTCTGGAGACATAACCCGCATAACCAGTTGGCTATATTCACACTGAGGCTAAATTTCTTAGGATATGTTCTGCTGTGGTTCTGCTGTGACTACTGCTGTGTTCCCTTCAGCCAAGGTCATGTTTGTCACAGTTCCTCAAAGCTCAGAAATCCTCATTGATCAAGAGATCCCAAATTCTGAAATGCCGTATCTTGCATTTTTTCAGCCTTGACAAGGGCACAGAAGGGTAAAATGCCAGCTTCTTTTGTAATTAAACATTCTTGTGTGGGTGGATAACTGCCCTTCAGAGCAACAAAGCCCAAAGGCTTTGTGGATATTTCATTTAAAAAGCATTAGAATCGGGCCCAGGGCACCTGGCCAAGAATTAATTTAATTGAGTTTGGCAGTTTTAATGACCGAACTTCTTTGCCAGCTGTGAATACTTCATTTTAATCATGTTCAGTGGCAAATTGAGATCCTTGATGTTCACAGGATTATTTACAGCAAATAAGGCTGAAAGGAGGAGGTAGGAGTGGGGACAGCTGGCCAATGTCCCCCACATAAAATGACCTGAGGTTTGTCCCACACTGTGCATGACTAACTGTAAGTCAAACAGAATTCAGAAGTAACAGTTCCAATTTTCCCTATTGCTGATAGAGTCCAATAAGGAGCCTTAGATTCCCGGGGCTGGTTTCCAAGGATACCAGCCCCGAGCACACGGGGCGGTCACTCTTGAGTGGCTTCTGGTTCTAGCCCCACCCGGTTCCCATAGTCACGTCCATGTTTGATCTTCCTGTGTCTTCATTTTCTCACCCCTGAAGGAGACATAATTGCCCCTTCCTCACACCTAGCTAGCTCACAGGGGCACTGCTCCTTGGGGGCTGGCTTCCTACCCCTGGAAGCAGCATGTTCAGTGCTTTGCCAGCTTCTCCTGCCCCCCCCCCCAACTCTCTGAAGTTGGAGTCCGTGTTTCCTGGGCTCCTGGCCCTGAGCCAGCGAGCAGCATCACCATCTGCAGGCACACCCTGGCCCTGGAGGTGGGGCAGCCTATGGATGGTCAGAGATGACGCCAGCTCTGGGGACAGCAGATTTAAACAGGTCCAGGAGAGACAGACCTGACACCAACCACAGAGCTTACCCTTTGTCTACCAGTCACCAGCTACTGTTACAGTTCATAATAATGATAATGATGTTCAGTCACACAGCAGCTAACACGTCTAGATCAGTGACTGTGTGCTTTACACGGAATGTCTCATTTTAACCTTCAAACACCTGTATGATTTTAGGGTTATCTCCCCCATTTTCCAGATGAGTAACTGAGGCCCAGAGTAGTTAAGTCACTTCTCCAAGACCACTCAGCCAGTGAGTGGCAGAGCTGAGAGTGACACACAGCCCTATCTTAACCCAGGTGCTTTTTTTGGCACTCCAAGAACTACATCTTGAGAAGATCTCTGTAGGAGTTTGGAAAACAATCACGTGTCTTTCCCCTCAAGGAACATGGTGGTGGCTTTGAAGGAACTGTCCATCCGGGGCGACTTCCGGACCACTGTGGAATATCTCATTAACCTCCTGGAGACCGAGAGCTTCCAAAACAATGACATTGACACCGGCTGGTTGGACTACCTCATCGCCCAGAAAGTGCAGGTGGGGAGCTGCTGCATCTCCCTGCTGGTGGCCGAGACCCACAGCTCCCGGCAGATACTGAGACTTGTAGTCTTTCCTAGGCGGAGAAGCCGGACATCATGCTCGGGGTGGTGTGCGGGGCCTTGAACGTGGCAGATGTGATGTTCAGATCGTGCATGACGGATTTCTTACACTCCCTGGAAAGGTGGGGCCTGTGTTACTGTTAAGTGTCGGTGGTGCAGAGGGCGGGCTATGCTCTGAGTGGCAAATCAGCCACTGGACAGTGGACCAGCCCTTCCCACCAGCTTACCTCTGCAAACTCCCATGGACAAACCCGAGCCACCCTGGAAGAGCCGGGGCAGGGACACTAAGGCCCCAGGACCTTGCCGACGGTCCTTGGGAGGCTGATGCTGCCTTGGGTAGGGGATGTGGTAATGCGTGGAGTTCGGGGTTCCAGGAAGGGAAACATGGGATGAAACGCAGAACAGGTCAAAGATTTTCTCTCCCGATAGTCTCGTTCCCAGACCCTCGCCAGAATCTCAAAGCGGATTCAGTGCAAAGGACTAGAATAGAAAGTATCCAGGCGCTTGACCCATATCCCCACCTCCACTCCAGTGACACCGTGCTTGGCCACTGTGGGGCTGTCCTGTGCATCGTAGGGTGACAGAACCCACAGCTTCTGCCCTCTAGATGCCAGGAGCAGCCCTGCCCTTTGTCCAGTGTCCCAGGGGTAGGGACTAAGTTGCCTCTGACTGAGAACCAGGGTGACAGGCAAGTGAAACTAAGAAAAAGAGAAGAAACACTTGCAGTGCTTAGGCTTTTGTGCTTTGCTGTAGTAATAAAGTCCCTATCTCTGTGCTGGTTTCTGTCATGACAGGAAGCAGATCCCTACAGAGGGAAATTATTCTAGATGGAGCCATTGTAGATTTTGCTCCCCAAAAAGCTCTCTTGCTTCTTCATTTATTTTGTAGTATTGGAATTGAACCCACGAATTTCACAATAAGCTATATATCCCTAGTCCTTCTTTTTTTTTTTTTTTTTTTTTTTTGAGACAGGGTCCCACTTTGTAGTTCAGCCTGGCCCTGAGCTCACTTTGTAGCCCAGGCAAGCCTCGAATTCAGCAGTGCTCCTGTCTCTGCCTCCCAAGTGCTGGGATTACAGGCACAAGCCACCACTCCCCGGCCCTAGTCCTTTCTTATTTTGAGGTAGGTTCTCACTGAGTCACTAAATTGCTGGGTTGGGTTTGAATTTGTCATCCCCCTGCAACAGCCTCCTAGGATGTTGGGATTACGGGCATATATCACCATGCTCAACCTGAAAAACCTTTTAAAATCTCACTTCTCCCACAGTTCCTTGCATTCTAAGGAATGCCAGGTTCCTGGACATGATCTATGTCCTGTAGCTTTTAGGCACAATCCCATTTGCTGGCACTTGGAAAGAGCAAAGAGCTGGATATTGTCTTTATGGTTCCAGGGATAAAACCCAGGGGTTTTTGTATGCTTAACATGTGTTTTACCACTGAGCTTCACGTGCCCCAGGCAATAATTTTGAATAAAGGACACGGTATAACAATCTCCGTCCCTTCCTCAGCTGACAGCAGCTCTGTCTTCTCTCTTAGGGGCCAGGTCCTCCCGGCCGACTCTCTGCTGAACATTGTGGATGTGGAGTTGATTTACGGAGGTGTCAAGTACATTCTCAAGGTAAAGGTCCTTAGGCTTCTCCCATGTTCCCAGTGTTCCAGAGGCTTCAGGGAGTTTCTTGTGTTCCTTCTCCAGAGAAGTTTTTCTCATGCTGGAGCCGAGCAGTTTCTCATGCTGGAGCTCATGACCTCGGGTTTGGAAATGGAGGGTTGAGCAAGATACAGAGATAATGATGGAGCATTGGTCAGTCTCCTGTGGCTCCTGTTACCTGGTGGCTTAACACAATGGAAGTTGAGATTTTCACTGTCCTGGAGGCCAGAGCCAGCTGGCTTGGGCTCTCCAAAGGCCCAAGGAGAAGCCCTGTTCCAGCTTCTCTGGCTTCCAGGGCTCCCTGGCAGCAACTGTGTTCATTAGTTTGTTGATACATTACTCCAGTCTCTGCCTCCCTCTTCACAGCCTCTTCCCTCTGTGTGTGTGTGTGTGTATGTGTGTGTGTCCGTTCCATCCTCTCACTGTCTTCTTCTGTATCTCTAACCTGTGATTCTTCTCATTTTATAAGAACACCGATCACAGGACCAGGGATTTAGTTCAGTAGCAGAGCTGACTTGGCAAATGTGAGGTCCTGAAATAAATTCCCTGTACCAAGACAAACACCTATCACATTAAATTACTCTCCCAACCAGGAGTTCTTCATCTTAATTACCAAATAAGGTCACGTTCTGAAGTTCCAAGAAAGTCCTGAGTTCTGAGCAGCACTGTCCCTCCCAGCACAGAGTGCAGACAGGTCCATTCCCAGGGACTGCACAGCCACATTGGTACCCACGAGTGGACTTCTGGTCTCTTTCCCAGTTCATCACCAGCATCTGTGGGGCTTCCTCTGCCTGCTGTCCTCTGCTGTAAGTGCCCTGCTACCCTTCCTGAACCGCTTGAGCACAATCCAGGGCAGAGATTATGTGAGATGTGCAGGCCTGGGAGGGTGGGTGAGCTGTGCCATTGTGTTTGGGGTTCCAAGGCAGCTACATGAGCTAATTGTCCCCTGAAAGTCAAGGCCTATCTTTGGCACTTTGCAAGCTTGTGCTTTAGGCCAGAAGAAGAGGACAGGGCTCAAGTCTGCTAGGCAGACTATTTTCTTTGGCTTTATTTTTAATATTGCTGACTACACATTGAATTTTCACCTTTTAGTTTAGTCAAATAAATGTGCCATCATGGGATATACTCTCGGTCTCATCCCTTCTTTGTCTCCAATGCTTCTTGAGTACTGTAGGGAACAGGAGAGGGGACATAATTTAGAACCTCTCAATTAAGTCCTTGTCTCCTATGAGCCTGACAGCACAGGTGAATTAATTCATATATAGACAGAAATGAGAAAAGAAGCTGAGCTCAGGCCTGATCCATGCTGCTCTGGGCAGCAGAGACAAGAGACCCCGAGCTTGCCACACTTTATTCAGTACATCTAGAGTCACAAAACTTACAAATGATTCAAGGGGTGGGGCCAGCCAGTGAGGAATTATGTGGAAGGTCCTAGGTCACAAGGATGTCTTCATATGGTGCAATCCTGCCCCAGAGCTTCACAACATCACAGGACCGCTGGGGTCTTTGCAACCTGAAGTGAAGGCAGAGTTATGTCTGGATATGCCATAGCTGGCCAATGGGCATGAAAACCAGGCTTAATCATAATTTTAATTGTGAAGTGATTTTTCTCCACAATCATGTAGAATTGCTTCAGATAGGCTACCTTTGTACCACAGGGCCCCACAGCCTTTATTTGAAATACATCAGCTTGTGCATCATTGAGAAATACCCGGACCCACAATTCTGAGGGGGAGAACTTTGTTTGCCCCACAGTTCCCAGTGGGTTCATTGTGGTGAGCTCGCTTCACAGCAGAAGCAGCATGGTGGAAGAGTGTGGGGAGAAACGCTGCTTATCTCATAGCAGCCAAGAAGCAGAGAGAGAAGTAAGGAGCCAGGGACAAGAATTCACCCTTCCAGGTCATGCCTCTCTGACCCAGCCTCCCCAGCACAGCCTCACCCCCAAACAGGAGCGGCACAATAGCCAAGTGGCACAATCTCACTGTAGAAAACATTAAAAAAAATCCCAACAGGCATATGAAACTCACTCTCCTCTACCCTGGAAGCCATCTCTGTGAACATGTTAGCAGCTTTCTTTCAGTTATTTTTTTCCCCTTATGCACTGATTTTACAAGGCTGAGATCACAGTGCACACAGTGTTACTACTTTGATATTTCTTGGTGCAAAGTTCTCCCATGTTGTGAACAAATTTTTTTTTTTTCCTTTTTGAGACAGGGTCTTGCTTTGTAGTTCAGGCTGGCTCTGAGCTCACTATGTAGTCCAGGCAAGCCTCGAACTCAGCAATCCTCCTGCCTCTGCCTCCCGAGTGCTGGGATTACAGGCATGAGCCACCACGCCTGGCTTGTGAACAAATTTTATTTTATTTTTTGCACTCCTGGGAGTAGAACCTAGGGCTTTGCCCATCCTAGCCAAGTGCTATATCCCTGAACTACCACCCCAGCCCTTTTAAAAAAAAATCTTCATTGGTACATTATATATACACATAGTTATCACACATAGTATTGAGAATTTGTACCAGCATATTCCCAGCCTATTTTTTAAAAGATATATTTTGAGGCAGGATACCACTAAGTTATTAAGCTCCCCAGGCTAGTTTTTTTTTTTGAGACAGGGTCTCGCTTTGTAGTTCAGGCTGGCTCTGAGCTCACTATGTAGCCCAGGCAAGCCTTGAACTCAGCAATCCTCCTGTCTCTGCCTCCCGAGTGCTGGGATTACAGGCGTGAGCCACCACGCCCAGAGTTGTGGTATATGTTATTGATTGCCAGTGGGCGTGAGTCTCCATGCCCAGCATTGTATGTGGTTTCTGGGATCGAACTCAGGACCTTGCGCTTGCGAGGTGGCGCCAGAAACTCTGAGCTAACCCTCCGGCCCCCAGGCTAGTTTTGAACTTGAGGTCCTCCTACTTATGTCTCCTGAGTAGCTGGGATTATAGTGCACCACCATGCCTGGCTATGATCAAAATTTGTCTGACATCAGTTTGGTGTCTGTAGCACTGTCTAGTAGGATTTTGAGGAGTGATGGAAACTTCTCGGTTGCCCACATGTGCCTACTAAGCCCTTGAAATATGACAAGAAGGACTAAGGTACTGGATTTTACATTTTATTTCTTTTAAATGTAAATGGCCACATGTGGATAGGACTTAACTAGATTGGACAGTGCAGGTCTGGAGTGTTCTATCATGAAGTTGTTGGATAGCTATTCTAATTGGAATTGTTATTGTCATTGCAAATAATGTTGCACTACATATTCCTATTTTTTCTTATTTGGCTATCTTTTGTCACAAAGTAGGTATTTTGACTGAGGGCCCTTTAGGACATCTGTTTTCTGAGAGAGCGTATGTGATGAACTGAGACAGAGCTGGTGTTCCAGCCAGATCAAAGCACGGGGTGGGCCAGGGCCTGGCTGCACGGGCCTCTCTCAAGTATCTCAAGTCTCTTGTGTGTCCCTGGGCAGAGCTGGGTCGGGAAGCACAGTGGAAGCAAAGTCAGGTCTCTTAGGTTCAGGCTGCTATCATAATGTAACACAGTCTGGTGGCTATGTCCCACTCACAGTTCCGGAGGCTGAGGGATTCAAGGTCAAGTTACCAGTCATTTTACTTTCCTCACTGCTGGCATACAAACCCCATCCCCAAATTGAAGGAAGAGAGGTTATTTTGGTTCACATTTTTAGTCCATAGTTGGCTGTCCTCCCAGACAGGAAGGCACAGTGATAGGTCTGGTGGAGGAAAGCTTGCTCACATCATGGCAGCAGGAAAGCAACGAGAGAAGGGTGGAGCCGTGGAGGGAGACATGACCTTTCAGGTCAGACCCCCAGGGACCCACATCTAACCCAACCCCACTCCTAACAGCTAGTCAGCTGTAGCACCTCCATCATCCAACCACCTTCCAGAAGCACCACCTCTGAACTCCTGAGGCTTTGGGGGGACACTGGAGATCCAAAATGTAACCACACACTTTCTGGTTCATAGCTATGCTCTCTCTGTCTCTCTCTCTCTCTCTCTCTCTCTCTCTCTCTCTCTCTCTCTCTCTCTCTGTCTCTCTGCATTTGCGTGTGTGTGTGTGTGCATGTGTGTGTCTGCACACTACGTGGAGGAATGGAGCAGGGAAGCTCTCTGGGGTCCCTTTCTGCAGGAACTAATTCCACTTGTGGGGACCCTAGCCTCTGACCTCATCACCACCAAAGTCCCTACCTCCTACTACCATCACATTTCAAGGTTCAGGTTCAATACAGGACACTTGGGACAGAAACAGTCCACCAGACTTCTAGTAGAGTCTTCAGGGCACCTTCACACATCCCCAGAACCCAGTTCCTGTCGCCCATGCTGACCCTGCTTGGGACTGGTACTTGGTAACAGGAATGAAAAGGAAGGACACCTAGGGGCTGGGCAAGGTCTGTGTCTACAACCAGCAGTCACTTGTCACCTGCCAGAGGAGGTGTGACTCAGACTAAGCCCTTTCCCATTCACTCTGGTCACTGCCCTGGGGTGCATTTGGGTCATAGGCAGGGGAGCAATCCTGAACCCAGCTAGTGACATGCATGTGTCCCCGCAGGTGGCCCGGCAGTCTCTGACCATGTTCGTCCTCATCATGAATGGCACCTACATCGAGATTGATGCCCACCAGCTGAACGACGGGGGGCTGCTACTGTCCTACAATGGCAGCAGCTATACCACGTACATGAAGGAAGAGGTGGACAGGTGTGTGGCACTGGGCACAGCTCTCTTCATGGGGAGGATGGGGACCTATAGCTAGCTGGGCACCGGCTTGAGAATCTTAGTTAAGACTCTTTCTAGTAAATTCTGGGGTCACTTGGAGAAATTCCCTTCCTGGCTGGGATCCCACACCCCTGTCAGGACTGGAGGAAGGGCCCCAAGTCACCTCAGAGGCTTTAGTCCCGAGTGGGACGTGACTCCCAGCTTCATGGGCTGCAAGGCACAAGACTAGGTGCCTGCTGAGCCCTGGGTGGGTTGCAGTATCTGTACCATGGAAGACTCTGCTTACACGCAACATCCAGCAGCTGGTGATTGAGCTGCTCCAGGCAGATGAGGATCCAGGGGCTGGGACAGTGCCATGGCTGCAGCCTGGAAGCTTTGAGGCCTTCTAAAGGTGATGTATTAAATAAACGGAGGGAGGCGGGGAAAGCTGCTGCGTAGAGGCAGGTGTTCCAGAAGCTCTCGGCACAGAGACATCCACACACCTTCCAGCTCCCTATATCCAACCACACCAACTTGTAGGTGACCCAGGCAGAGCCGGAAACACCTGGCCAAGGAGAAGGAAGGGTGGGTCGTAAGTGTGTATGTGTATACATGTGCATGTGTGTGCACAGGTATCAGAGCCCCCACCCCCAAAAGGCAGCAAGTAGAGAAGGAGACACCACCTGCAGTCCTCAGCGTTTTGGAAAAAGGCAAATTTGAATCATACCTGGGTAGCATTTATTATCTCTTTTCTAATGTGTGCTCTTGTTTCTGATAATCTTCAGGGTTATTGCAGAGCTGGGTATGGTGACCCACACCTGAAATCTCAGGACTCTGGGAGGCTAAGACAGGAGGATCACAAATTCAAGTCCTACACGGGCAACTTAGTATGACTGTATGTCAGAGCATTAAAAAGTACAGAAAGGTCTGAGGATGTAGCTCAGTGGTAGAGCACAACAGAGTTCAATTCTCTGGTACCAAAAATAACAATAATCATATTTATTGATTGTTCTTTGTGCCAGGGTCAGTTGGGATTGGATCAGTAAAAGGAAGTGGTTTTTACTCAGAGAAGAGCCACTTATTTTGCTCAGTGAACTCATTTTCTGCATGTCTGTGGTAATTGTCAAATGCCACCTTTTGGGAGTGTAGAGTCCCTGATGCTGTGCAGAGGGTGGCACGCATCAGGGAGACCCTGCCAGGGGCCTGGCTCGGCGTGCCTTGATGGCTCTCATCACTCTTCCTGCCCCGCTTCTCCTCCCAGTTACCGAATCACCATTGGCAACAAGACATGCGTGTTTGAGAAGGAGAACGATCCTACGGTCCTGAGGTCCCCATCAGCAGGGAAGCTGATACAGTACATGGTGGAGGATGGAGGCCATGTCGAAACAGGGAACAGCTATGCTGAGATAGAGGTGACTGCATGGTGTCC
>PVIC010041576.1:0-12500 GCA_004025085.1 Thryonomys swinderianus | reverse complement strand
TCTAGGTCTGAAGCAACCTAGGTGATGATGCAGGTTTAAATTCATATTTTTTGGTCTCAACCACAAAACTGTTGAGATGTCCAAAAGCAGTTTTTGACTTGTGTAAATATGAATGAGTATTCAAGTGCTTAGGTATAAACTAGAAAAAAAAACTCAAAGAATTGAAGGGATCAGGGGTCAGAATACACGTGGTATCAGTGGGGGTCAGACAGGGACAACTATCTCTAGGCAAACAACTCAAGAAACAAGAAGGACTAAAATAAGAGGAAATAAATGGATTTCTGGTGCAGATAAAGGGACTGTTGTGTTGGGGCATGGCAAACAGTGCAGTCATTTTCATTTGCAAATTGCAGCTAATGATTTTGCTATTGGTGAAAGAGAAGTTCTAAGAACTAATTAAAAACGAGTGAGACATTAATGCTAATAAAGGCACTAGCCAAACAGTACAAATAGACTTGTAATTTGAGGGCATGTTCTGTGCTCACAGCATGCTAGATGAGGTTAGAATTTAAAGATCACTGTTCAAAAAAGTTTCAAACCCACAGGAAGGTAAAAGAAAACTGATTAGTTTCTTGTTTAAAAAAGGCCAAATAATTCTTTTCGGTTCGCACATGAATTACCAGGAAAAGCTGCATGTGATTACAATTAGGCAGCACTGGGAACATTGGTCTGGTGGTGGATGAGGCGGGTAATGCAGTTCAAGTGCATAAGACATACACAGACTTTTCAAAAATGAGACTGTTTTTCAGTGCAGGATGGGAAGAGATATTTGTCTGCCAGGCAGTTTTACACATAAAACACTATCTGAGAAATCATTAACTAAGAGTCAAAGGATAAAGCAAAGATCCAAATGTATTTCAAATTAACTCTCAAAAAATTGCCATGGATTTTAGGACTGATGACAGGAGGAAGTATTTTTCAAAAGAATCACTAGCATAATCACAAGCATAAAAGGCAAAAGGGTTTTGTGTTTGAGGGACAGTGTAAAATTTCTTTGGCAAAATTAAGTGTGTGTATGCAGTAGCAGGAAGAGTTGTGTGTATGAAGCTAGGTCTATGGTCAAAGGGGTAATTTTTGAACGTTTTATAGACAAAGGTTGTATGCAATTTAATGTAAGGAGTGTTTATCTGTCATGTCTGACCTGGAATGGATTTAGGAACCTAGAGCATGAATGAAGACACATCTTCTTACAAATGTGTAACTTAAAATAATCCTCAGTGAATAATGCCTTCTAGGAGAATTTTTCATGTAGCCTCAGGAATATATATAAATGTATGAAACAATATACACTTTATAGGTAACTGATCTGTGATCTATTAATGTACCTTTAAATCGGCATAAGCCCACAAATATGGTCTTGAGAACCTCAACAAAGAGTTGTAGTCCTTTATTTCAATGTCGTATCTTACTTATTGATTTTAGTGTGGATGTGTTACTGATCTTGTGAGCAGTATTTTATAGCACTACTTCTCATACCAAATAATAATACCGGTAGTCATCTGACAATAGTCCCAATTGATAGGTTGTTGGAAGCATCTAGTAATGTGATAAGAAAGTATTTGATAAAAGATGGGTTGATTAATACCAGATGTAGAAGAGAAACCCCAGAGTCATAACAGTAATACCGACCTTACCCTTTTGAATATACATCTGAAGCAAAGGCAGCCAGAAGGATAATTGAGATAAAATGCCTCAAAATTACCAACTACATTTTGTGTCTAACTTGTACATTAGATTTTTCCCACTCACTAGGTAATTATTTATTTTACATCACTTCCCTTGTGTTTTTAGAGTACAATCAATTTTATTCAGTGCCTATTTCTAAACTTACTTTGAAATACATTTCCTATACAGAAGTAACATGTCTCACATATATAACTTCCAACCAATGAGTCAAGTTCATTGGCTTAAAACAATTTTGTGTGTTTTAATGACTATTGCTATTAGTACACATCATAATCCACAGTACTAAAGAACTTTATGTCCAACTGCAAGGATTCAGGATGTGAGGAGAAGAACTCAATTCTGAGCTCTACACTTCTGTGGTAATAGACACAGCAAGGAATTTATAAAGGAATTTATCAGCGTGACAGGTGACTAAGAAAAGATATATCAACCTTTCTTTATTCTTCGATTAGATCAATTTAGGAAACGAAGTACAGTAAAACTCAATCGGGTAAAGCAAGCATTCTGACTGATTTTTTGTTGGGCCAGGTTCACCAGGAAATTATACTTTTCTTCTCTGTCACCAAAGGCTTATAATTGGACCTGGAGAATGAGGCTGAAGTAATATCTATGCATACTAACATGCATATTTACTTGCACATACATTATATTTCACATACACATTTGCAAATATGTTAATATTTGGAGAAAAAAATAATTTAATGAGCAAGAATGAAAGTTTGAAAATTCAGGATGCACCTTGGCTTTTATAGTACTGGACAAATACAAGTACATAAAAATAAAATAATGCCAGGTAATCATGGGTTTAAAAGAGGGACTTCGGAATCAAACTGATCTTTCTTTGTAATACTGTACTTTGAAGAGTTATTTGTAATCTCTAAATCTCAAGATGTATATATAAGTGGTGTTGCATGAAGATATGGTAGAGAAGAGATGAGATAATTCATTTAAAAGTCAGAGTACTGTTATCAACACATTCACTTACTATCTTTAAAAAGTAGCTAATTTACACAACTATTTAAAGTAATGAGGCAGAATTATTTATATTTATCCCCTTGCAGTCTTAGGATACTGCATCTGGAAAATGAAAATGATCAGAAAACAAACCACTAAAAAAGGCCTATTCTTTTTACCTCAGGATACAACCAAGAATTCTAAATATCATGATAGGGAAATAAAGATGTATAAAACGGTGATTTTTTTTTAAACTGGAAGAGCTATATTTAGATATTCAAATTGAAGTATTTACCAGGATGGATAAATTATTTACCAGGATATGTATATTAGAGCTAAGGAGGGAAAGTAGCTTCTAGAAACCATTTCCTTGACTTCAATTTATTTTAATATATACATGATGAATGCTAACTTCATTTCAAAGAGAAGAGAGCTCCAAATTTTAGTGACTCTTCCATAAGTTTGGACGTCAATTAGTGTAACCTAATGAGTTTAAGGAAAAACATCTATGCTGAATTGTTAAAATTAGAGTTTTTAAACGTTAGATTATGTAAATATAAATATTAATTATGAACAGTAAACAATGTTTGCACATTCATACATAATTACAGCAACTCAATTTCCAGAGCTCATGGCTTGTTGGATATTCATTTGAGCATATTTTATCATGCTAAGAAGTATGACTGGACATACTCATAGGTGAAATAAATAGGACACAGATGTGTAAATACCATATTGTTTCTCTAGTATAAGAAACTTAAAGTCTAAATGAGGTCCAGAATGTATGGTAAACATTGTGAAATAGGGCAAAAATGTTCAGAGGAAAAGGGAAAAGGGGGATAGAGGAAGGTAAAGAGGGAAAATAAAAAAATTGATGCTAAAAACAAAACAAAGGAGCTGGCCATGGTGGCTTATGCCTATAATCCCACCACTTGGGAGGCAGAGGCAGGAGGATTGCTGTGAGTTTGAGGCTCAACCAGGCTACCTAGTGAGCCCAGGACCAGCCTCAAATACAAAGTGAGACCTTGTCAAAAAAAAAAAACAAAAAAAGGAAACAATGCTCTGTGTGTGTGTGTGTGTGTGTGTGTGTGTGTGTGTGTGTGTGTGTGTGTGGAGAGAGAGAGAGAGAGTTGGGTTGAAGGGAGGCAGAGGAATGAGAAAAATGAGAATCAAGGTATATATGTACAGACACAAATTCTCAACAACAAAGGCTATCATAATGCATTAGTAAAATGTACCAATAAACTCAATAAAGGGAAAAGAGTGAAAATATTACTAATACCTGGTATCACCAAAAGTTATCCTAGTTTTTCTGTTTCCAGAAAGCACTCTGAATCAGGCAAGATGATGTATGAGTGTCACCCCAGCACTCTGGGAAGCAGGAGCAAGATCACAAGGTGGAAGTTAGCCTGATCAATTTTATGACTTAGGGAAATATTTAGTGTTATAAAAAATAAAATAATGTCTGAGGATATATCTGTACTTTGTTGAGGAGATAGAGTACAAATTCCAGTAATGCCAAAGAAAAAAAAAACTAATAGATAGATGATATATACATAAAAAGCTTCACAAAAAATTACATAAAAATAATAAAATAAGTTAAGTAGCCACGGAGGTATTTATTACAAAGAAAAAAATGGGCATTGGTTTTCCTTATGGGGAGAACCCCAGGACATGAGCTTACTTCCTTGGCAACATGTCCAAATAGAACCCAGAACCCTGGTTACCACACATCACAATCCAGTTCCAGCATCTCTTCAGCTCACTTGGCTGGAGACAGTAGCGAATATGCTGAGCTCCTTCTCTGCTTCATGAGTCCACAGCCTCAGGACCCCAGGCAGAGAGAGTACCTGTGAGAGATTGACAAGGTGGCTGACTCCATCCAAATGCCACCAGCCACACTGCAGCCTCACATGACTGTCATGGACACCCTAGGGAAAATAGCCCTCAGAATGACCATGAGTGACCAACTAAAATCAAGGTACCCATGTGAAGTCTGTATAGGCCCAAATACCAATGATGTGTGGACAGAGTCCAGGAAAAGTTCCACCAGGCCCAGAAACACCTAGTATCTCTGGGCTCATCTTCCCTAAAACAGGCACAAAACACCTATAGAGTCAAAGTCTGGGGTGGGAGACCGAAGCAGCCATTGGCCCTCAAGAGACATGGAGAAGCCTAGTGTACATCCACCTGGGCCTAGTGATGGGAAATAACTTCACAGAGAGACCTACAGGATTCTGCTCAGTTTGGTCCCTGCAGGCTGTTGGGCTGCAATCCTCCAAGCCCCTCCTGCCAGTTTTCCTGGGCAACCAGCCCTTCTATGGTCCCTTCTTCTTGGGCACCTCTATGATCCACAGCACTACTCGATTGGTCCTGATGCTGGAAAGAGACATTATGACAATGACTTCTGAGACTTCCATCTCCTTAGAAGGCCTTTGTGATAAAGATCAAGATGTTTAGACAGCAAACAGCATTCACCACATATTGGGTAGATGAGGAAGGAGGCCTATGTTCTGTGTCACCTCTGCTGAAGTTAGAAAAACCTTGTAGGTCTTCTGAGCTAAAGAAGAATCCTTAGTGTTTTTTAAATTGAATTATTTATTGATACATTTTATATGCATCTCAAAATCACACTCAACATTGACAAATTTGTACCAGTTATACATGACTTAATTCTTATTTTTACCCATATCCCTACCCACCCCACAACCACCCCATATACCTATTCTTTCTTTTTCTTTTCAAATCATAATTATTCTTTCCACTCATTACTTTCTCCTATCACACTCCCTTTGAATATTTCCTATTTCACAAAATCTGTCATACATTCTAGAACTCATTTACCTCTACAGGTTCTCTTGTATCATCTTGAGCACCAGAACATCCTCAAATGGCTTATCCAGGAGATAAGTCCATTCCCCCACAGAGGCGCAGGCCTCTGGAGAAAGCTGCACTGTGTGAATGGCCGCACTTCTCAAGCCAAGTGCTTCAGCAGGTGAGCTCACTGGGCCCCCTGCATGGACCATGCAGGGGGACTTTGATGCTGTGGATACAAGTGTGTAAACTGTCACTTCATGAGAAGTGCCACAAACTTGTCACAGGTGGCTGTAAACAGCATTCTTTGCCACCAGAGCTCATGATGCCAACTGTTCTATCAGTCATGGCTTCAGAGGCTGTACCAACATCTGTCCCACATAATTCTAGTCAAGAGGGTTTAGAAGTTGATGAAGAGAATGAGACAGGGAACAGCAGGGCAAGTGGCAGAGCTACATCCACTTTAGGTGTTCAGGACTTTGATTTGCTCCTCCTGTTAGAGAAAGAAAGTGGTTCCAAGGTACTGTTGGTTCAGCTAATAATTCAGATTGTACTTGTGCAATGAAAGCGGTGAAAAAAGAACGGGTCAACATGGGTTGGGTGCAGACAGAGAGGCGCAATTTAGAGCAGACACTAAACCATCCTTTTCTTGTCTCTTGCACCCCAGCTTCCAGACAGACAGCACACGGCTCTCTGTTCTAGACTGCATCAGTGGCAAAGATCTGATGTTTCATGTGCAGCAGCAAAGAAGACTTACTGAAGGACATGTCAGGTTTTACTCTGAAGAAATCAGCACTCAACTTTATCTTCATCAGCAGGGGATACTTTATAGAAACTTGAAATTGGACAACTTATTACTGGACTCAGAAGGGCACATTAAACTCATACATTTTTGCTTAGGCAAGGAGACTTACAGTCAGGAGATACAACTGGCACTTTCTGTGGTACTCTGAAATACGAAGCTCCAGAAATTCTAAGAGGATACGATTACAGCTTCAGTGTGGACCAGTGTTGTCTTGGAGTAGTAATGTTTGAGATGATGGTCAGAAGCCTCCATCTCATCTTGCCAAGAGCTCTGATAACTGTGGGCAGAACTCAAAAAATAATGTCTTGCAAGTTATATTGGAAATAAAAATTGGCATGCCATACTGTCTGTAAAAGCTGAGAATGTCCTGAAGAGTTTTCTGAGCAGGGACCCAAAGGAATGCTGGGATGTCAACCTCATAGAGGATTTGCCAATGTTCAGGAGCATCCATTCTTTTGGAATGTGAACAGGCAAAGGATAGAACAAAAAACAGCAGGTCCCTCTCTTTAAACTGAGGATGTTGGGAATTTGGTTCGGACAACTTTGATCTTGAGTTTACTTAGGAACCTGTCCGGCTCACCCCAGAGGATGATGACACATGACAAAGATCAGTGAATATGAAATGGCAGGTTTTGAGCACATCAACTATCTATCCATATGGGAACAAGAATGGGTCTGACCCTCATTTTTCAACTATGAATTTGCTTCTGTTGCCATTTAATACCTGAAAAATTTTCTTACCAGGTTGGATTCGATTAACCATTGCATAATTGTCTGGAAGTTAATTTTAATTTCTTTTTAATGGTTATATTTAGATGTAATACTTGCTTCTTAGAGTCTATAATAGAGAATATTCAATTTTTGTTGATAGAGTTGTTTTTTATGTTTTGACTTCAACAATGAGGCAATTCCTTGTTAACTAAACTTGTAAACTCTTTTCATTTATTGAGTGGAGATAAAATGTTTTTAGTTATGTACTTTACAGGAAAATAATTTGTCTTTTAAGTAGAATGTCTTATCTATGCTGGTTTCTCTCCAAACCATATCAGTTGTACATATGGGCCCCAGTCTGTGTAGTCTCCAGATAATTTTTTTTTAAAAATGAAAACTTTTGGGCTGGGGATTTAGCTCAAGTGGTACCACACCAACCTTGGACACACAAGGGCCCGAGTTCCATCCCCAGTACCGCAAAAAAAAAAAAAAAAATGAAAACTTTTAATTAATCTTCAGAAAATACATATACTATAGTTCTATCTCCTGGTTAAGTTTTTTAATTCAGTAGGATAACACATGAAATGCATAGTAGAATTCATTTTAGGTGCAGAGTTCTTCAAAATATTTTCATTAAAATTACTGGTTAGCAATTATTTAAAGAGTTGCCAGGGATAGCTTTCTTGTTTTAGTATTATTTTTATGCAAAGGATGTGAAAAGTAACCATGATTATCTAAATGATTTACAATGGTATGATCTCAGTACACTTTAATTTTAGGTAGTCTACCAAGTTTTAAATTAAGAATGATTTAAAATTTGTAGTCACTTAATAAATTGTTTTATCTTTTTTGAGGTGCCCCATTTCATTAGAAATGTAACTTTTCCAAAACCTCTAGTCATGTATTGTCTTTATTCAAATAACTAAGGATGAACATAATGGCTATCAAAGGAAAATGTTATCGATGTTCATGTGTTCATTTCCAAAGCATATACGTTTCTCTTAATGGCTGGAACTTGCTTTAAAACAAAAATCAGTACCATGATATAAACTAACAGAGAACTTTAACATGTCAAAAATATGTCTGTGATCTTGCTTTTAAGTGTTGCTCTTTGCCATAGGGCATTTCAGAATGTAGAATAATCAGATAGGGTGGTTGTTTACAATGTTTATTTTTCCCTAGAGATTTAGCTCAGTGGTTTGCTGCCTGTCTAGCAAGCACAAGGTCCCTGGTTCAATCCCAATAACCACATACAATGATATGATATTGGATGTAGTGACTCATGCCCTCCAGCAATCAGTACCACACCCCACAGTGCTGGATGTGGTAGCTCATGCCTGCAGTCCTAGCACTCGGGAGGCAGAGGCAGGAGGATTGCTGAGTTCAAGGTTTGCCTGGGCTACACAGTGTGCTCAGGGCCAGCCTAAGCTACAAAGGAGACCCTGTCTCAACTCCCCAAAACAAACACACAAATAAACAAAAATGTTGTTTATTGAACCCATGTTAGAATTCTTTTGGAAAATGTCTATTTCAAATGCCCATTTTTGAATGGGGTTTTTAAATTTTGAGTGGTGGCTGGCTTTTTAAAAAGCTCTTTGTATACGCTTGATAGCAATCTTTTGCCTGAGAAAAAGCTCGTAAAAATTCTTTCCTATATTGTAGATTGTCTTTTCACTGGGTTGGTGGTTTCTCTTGCTAGGCATAAGCTTTTTGTAAGATGATGAAGAAATAAAAGCAGCAAAGAAACATATGAAGAAATGTTCAACATCACTAGTCATTTGAGAGATGCAGATGAAAATAACAGTGAGATTCCATCTCATTCCACAAAGAATGGCTGCTATCATAAAGTCAGCCAAAAACAAATGCTGGTGTGGCTGTGGAGAGAAAGGAACCCTTCTCCATAGAAAGTAGACTGGTGCAAGCAGTATGGAGATCAATGTGAAGTTTCTTTAAAAAGCTAGGTTTAGCCAGGCGTGGGGGCTCACGCCTGTAATCCCAGCACTCGGGAGGCAGAGCAGTAGGATTGCTGAGTTCAAGGCTTGCCTGGGCTACATAGTGAGCTCAGGGCTGGCCCAAACTACAAAGTGAGACTCTGTCTCAAAAAAAAAAAAAAAAGCTAGGTTTAGAGGTCCCATTTGACCCAGCTATTCCTCTGCTAGATATATACACAAAAGAATTAAAAGAATCATACCACAGTGATATATGTGCACCCATGTTCATAGCAGCTCAGTTTGTGACTGCTAAATCTTGGCAACAGCCCAAAATCCCATTAGTAGGGTACTGGATAGAGAAGATTTTTTTCTAAAAAAATAGAGTATTTCTCTGCCATAAAGAATGATAAATTTGAACTATTTATATTAAAGTGCATGTAACTTGAGGACAGATTCATAATTGAAATAAGTAGGACATGGATGTGTAAGTACTATATTTTTCTCTAGTATGAAAAACTGCAGGGGTAAATGAATGCCAAAATGTGTGATAGGTAATATGAAGTAGGAAAAGATATGCAAAAAAGAAAAGGGAAAGTGTGGGTAGGGGGAAGCAAAAAAAGGAAAGTAAAAGCTTGAAAGTTAAAAAAGGAAACTAAGCTTATGTATATGAACATAGTGGTTGTAGGGAGGGCAGGGGAAAGGGAAAAGTGAGAATCAAGATCTGTCATGTACAGGTACAAATTCTCAATACTGAAGGTGATCATGTTGTATGTATAAAATGTATCAATAAAATCAATTATGAAAAAAAGAAATGTAACCTGCACTTCAATCATGTGCTAATATAAAATTGAAAATAAAAACAATTCTTTTGTGCCTTTGGACCTCATTTTGAGAAGCCTAGTTAAATATTGGAAAGTTTGTTGTTGGTATAATATTTTAAGATGTTATAAGCAGCAATGTACAACTTTATGAACATCTTTGAACAAATTTTAAATGATAAACTTCATTGGAATTTTTTCTTGTTGCTCTCAACAAAATCTTATCTGTTTTCTAGCAAATGAATACAAATAATGAATATTTTTCTTTAATGAGGTTTTAATCTTTATTCCTGATAGTTTTCTGTTTTTAAAATTTGTAAGTAGTAAGATTCACTGGTATATTTTACGGATAATTGCATTACAAATATGCTTTTACCTGTATTCTAATTTTTTTTTTTTTTTTGAGACAGGGTCTCGCTTTGTAGTTCAGGCTGGCTCTGAGCTCGCTATGTAGTTCAGGCAAGCCTCGAACTCAGCAATCCTCCTGTCTCTGCCTCCCGAGTGCTGGGATGACAGGCGTGAGCCACCACGCCCAGCATTGTAGTATGCGGTGTTGATTGTTGGTGGGCGTGTCTCCACGACCAGCATTATATGTGGTTACCGGGGATCGAACTCAGGACCTTGCGCTTACGAAGCAGGCGCCAGAACCACTGAGCTAACCCTCTGGCCCACCTGTATTCTAATTTTTTACAGTCCTCAAGTGTCATGTCAGTTCTTTTCATATCTTTTATTTTTTTCTTTATTGGTACATTGTATGTACAAATCATACCATGATCACACTTGACATTGGAAATTTGTAATAAGTAATGAAGGGTAAAGAAGAAACTATAGTTTTTTTTTTTTTTAATCTTTGAGTTAGCAGGAGAAATTGGTCAAGAAAGTTGCTTTGCACTTTTGTCACAGAAATAAGACAGAATGTTTGTCCTGTAATGACAATCAAAATTATCAAAGTGCTGTAGTTTTCAGAGTAGAGCTCTGAAAAAGGAGACAGAGGAGTTATCAGAAAATGGAAAGTCATCACTTGTTCCTGGGTAGGAAGAATCAACATCATCAAAGTGGCTATATTTCCACAACTATTAAATAGATTCAATACAATCCTGATAGAAATTTCAACAGTATATTTCACAGATCTAGAGAAAATTATCCAAAAATTCATCTGGAATCATAAAAAGATCTAGACTAGCCAAAGCAATTCTAAGCAACAAAGACACAGTGGGGGGTATTACAATCCCAAATTTGAAACTTAGTATAAAGCCACTGTGAAAATAATTTCATGGTACTGGCAAAGAAACAGACCTAAGAATCAATGGAATAAATTAGAAGATCCAGAAATAATGCCAGATGCACTAAACCACCTCATCTTTGAAAAAGGAGCCAAATATCCTCAGTGGAGGAAAGACAGCCTCTTCAACAAATGGTGCTGGAAAAACTGGGCTTTAGCCTGCCCTAGACTAAAGCTAGACCTATCTCTGTCATCATGTACAAAACTAAAATCAAAGTGGACTAGAAACTTAAATTTAAAAACAGAAGCACTAAACCTGCAGGAAAACAGGTTAGGTAAAATTCTTGGAGAGATTGGACTAGGGAAAGACTTTATGAACAAAAACTCTATAGCATGTGATTTAACAGATGGAATCAACAAATGGGCTATCTCTTTTTCCTGAAAAGCATCTGCACAGCAAAGGAGACCATCATCAGAGTAAAAAGACAACCAACAAATTGGGAAAGAATCTTTACCAGCTGTATCTCAGACAAAGGTGTGGTATCTAGAATATACAAATAACTTTAAAAAAATCAGTCCGCCCAAATTTAAAAACCCAATTCAAAAATGGGCAGCTGAAATGAACAGACACTTTTCAGAGGAACAAGTAAAAACTGCCAAGAAGCATGTGAAGAAACATACAACATTGCTGTTCATTCGAGAGATGCAGATAAAAACAAGTATAAGATTACATCTCACTCCACAAAGAATGGCTGCTATCTCAAAATTAGCCAGCAACAAAATGCTGGCGAAGCTGTGGAGAAAAAGGAACCCTTCTCCACTGTTGGTGCGAATGTAGACTGGTACAACCCTTGTGGAGATCAGTATGGAGATTCCTACAAAAACTAGGATTAGAGGTTCCTTTACCCTGCTATTGCCCTGCTAGGAATATACCCAAAAGAGTTAAAAGAATCATATCATGGTGACATATGTGTATCCATGTTCATAGCAGCTCAGTTTGTGATAGCTCAATCTTGAAAACAACCCAAATACCCATCAACTGGAGACTGGATAAAGATGTAGATTTTCTATAAAATGGAGTATTACTCTGACTTAAAGAATAATAAGTTTGAGTTATTTATACTCAAATGGCTGTACCTTCATGACATACTCATAAGTGAAATAAATAGGTCACAGATGTGTAAATGTCATATCTATTCTCTGGTATGAGAAACTGAAGATGAATTCTAGAATGTATGATATATATTGTGAAATAGAAAATATTCAAAGGGAAATGTGGTGGAGATGTGAGTAATGAGGGCAAAGAAAAAATGTGATGGCAATAAAAAGTGAATCAAAACATGTATTTAGGGAGTGGGGAGTTGTAGGGTGGGTAGGGGAGCAGGAAAAATGAGAAATAAATTGTGTCATATACTGGTATAAATCTCCAATATTGAGTGTGATCTTGATATAAAGTGTTTATACAATGTAGCAATAAAGATTAAAAAAATTCAAAAACCTCTCACGTACATGCTTTTTTTCCTTTTTTTTTTTTTTTTTTTTTTTTTTTTTTTTTTTTT
>PVIC010041575.1:0-16008 GCA_004025085.1 Thryonomys swinderianus | reverse complement strand
AAAAGTTTAGTGGGAAGCCCAGAGTTCTCCTATGTGGTCTCTGCCTTAAAGGTTCCCCTGTTAACAGCTGTAAGTAGTGCTATAGATCCGTCACAGCTCATGCGCCATCATCAACACATTCCTTAAACTCGTGTCTGTGGGTTCCCTCAGGCTTCGCTCTGTGTTTTACGTTCTGTGGGTTCTGACAAACAGGCAATGAGGTACTCTCACTGTTAGAGTCTCGCGATGATTATTTCCACTGACATTAATATTTTCTGTGCTTCCTCTACTCATCCTGTTTCCTTTGAAAACCACGGGTGTTTTCCACACTCCCAGACTTCACTCTTTACAGCAGTGTCATAAAGTCAGTCATACAGTAGCTATGAAAACTTACCACCAGGGCATACTTAGATGGAATAAAATGGATCTTATTGTGTAGCTTTTGTGGTTATTAATTTAGTGTTTATTCTCTTAGCAGCTTGCATTTAAAGTGTTGCTGAGGCGTAAGAGTCTTCATAATTCTAAACCCTATTTTACCAGCGATATCATTCACAAATACTTTACTCTGTTTCACTTTTTAGTCATTTTTTAAACCTTTAATTGACAAAAGGATTAAATACGAACATCTGTATAACATGATGTTAAATAGGGTGATTGTCAGAACCAGGATAATTAAGTGTATGCCTCACTATCTGCGTCATATATTAGATTTCCAGTCTTTATTCATCATATAATTTAATTATTCTATTTTTGTCATATCTCCCTATTAGGTGGGTCTTTTGGTACACTTATAATGCTGCACCAGCATTTTGAGAGGCTGAGGAAAGAGGATAACAAATTTAAATTCATGCAGGGAATCTTAGTGACTTTGTAAGACTCAAAATAAAAGGGTTTTTAAAAGAGATCGATAGTTTAGTATGAAGGCCCTAAATTCAATTTCTGACATCACACACACACACACACACACACACAGCCCTATTTCTCCATATATATGGAGAGGGAGAGAGAGAGAGAGAGAGAGAGAGAGAGAGAGAGAGAGAGAGAGAGAGAGAGAGAGAGAGAGAGAGAGTTTTTTTCTACATTTCCATGAGTTCCAGTTCTGATGTTGCCTCTTCCTCCTTCTGCATTCTCTGTTGGCCCTGTTTCTTCTTGACACAAATACTTTAGCCATTTTTTCCCAATTAAGTGATATATTTATAAAAATAATCTAGGCTATCCTTATACTAAGAAATATATAACAAACACATTCTTCTTTTCTTTTCTTTTCTTTTCTTTTCTTTTCTTTTCTTTTCTTTTCTTTTCTTTTCTTTTCTTTTCTTTTCTTTTCTTTTCTTTTCTTTTCTTTTTTTTCAGTACCGGGGGTCGAACTCAAGCCCTTGTGTGTCCAATACCACTTGAGATGAGTTTCTTTCACTTAATATGCCTACAACTATTATTTTGAAATATTACTAAGAGCAAATATCATGACAGTTCAAGATAATTGCCATCCAAAAAGAGGAAGCAGATCTGAACATGAGCATAAGGATGCAATGTGTGGTATTTAGGATTAGAAAATTCTATGCATTACTCTTGACTGCCCTGCAAGGAAGCTGTTTCACAGCACAGAAAATTCACCAGAATTGTTCAAATAAGGAGCAAAGAAGCTGAAAAATGTGTGCTGCTGTGCCTGCCAGTTATTGATTAGGGAAGGTAAATTCTCATAATCTTTCAGTTTTCCATTTCTTCAGTAAAAGGGAGTTCCGCCAGCCCGGACAGCAGACTTTCTCTTGAGCATGAACAGCTACAGGTCAAAGCAAAAGGCAGAAGGATGGAGCGAGGTGAGACGACAGCTTAACGGGCTGATACAGAAACAGGGGTGCAGAAAACAGGCAAGTACAAGAATCAACAAATATACCTTCATATCTTAAAATACATGGACATGTTTTTACTTGTAAACAAATAGACTCTCAAGGAGGCAAATAGATAATGGTGAAGATTGTTGCAACAACATAATCTCATGATTTAAAATGTTACAGATCCTAATATATAGGAGGTTGGAGGATATTTATATCTATGTATAAACCAGCAGATCTAAATGAAAAAGCATTCTGGAGAATAATTCACCAGAATATATCAAAAACCTACCATTTCAAACCCTAAATACTTTTTCATAAGACAAGTAAATTCACTTCTAGGAACACGAAGGCATCAAATTGAATTAAAGAAAAAATCAAAGATTCAGGTATACAGAAATAGTACACAGACATTTCCCACTTTTTTAAAAAAAATAAAGATTTGGATTAATTTGGCAATGGGAGTTCTCAGATTTTTTTCTCCTTTCGCAGCATTTTATTTTTTTACTTTTGAGTTGATTTATTTTACTTTCTCAGCAAAATAGAGTGGAAAATACATAGAATTCACATATAATCTCAACCCCACATGCATTGGCTGTTGTACCACAGTGGAGGACTTACTACATGGAATGAGCCTATAAGGTTGCATCAGTACCATCCACAGCCCTTGGTTGAAATTCTGTCTCGGTGACGTCTGTCCCATGGATGTGGACAATGCTTTATAAGTCTATCATTAAAACACAAGCTGCCATATTCTGAAACTCCTCTGTACTCTGCCTGCTAACCATCTCCATACTGTGGGTGTAGTTTTGCCTTTTCTGGGAACATCATACAGTCCATAGATATTCAGGACTGGCTTCTTTCGCTTCATATGCCTTTAGAATTCCTCTATGTTTTGAGGACTTGGCAAATAATTTTCTTTGACACTGAATGCTATTTCATTGTCTGAATGGAGCCATTTTCCTATTCACTGAGGGAAGGACATCTTGGTTACTTGCAAGCTTTGGTAACTATGAAATGAAATAACACAAAAGACCCTGCAGTCAAGTCCACCTGCAGGTTGTTGCGTGGATATGTTATTAACTCGTCTAGGACAACGATGAGTACAGTTGTCTTGTTGTATGTCAAAGTATGCTTCATTTTGCCAGAATTTGCCAAACTGTATGTTAAATGCTTAAAAAAGTGGCTGTATCTTTTTTATGCATTTCTCTGAACAGTGAACCCAAGATTTGTTCCCCACACCCTCCCCAGCAAAGCCATTTTAATAGATGCATGTGGTGTCTGTTTGTATTAGTTTTAAGGACCATTCAGTCCATAAAGGTCTATGAAGTAGAGCACAGTGACATTTTTTCGGGAGTTATGTATTTGATATAGTGACCTATCTATTTAAGTCTGTTTTATTAGTACATATTTCCAGTGCATAATGTTTAACTTCTCTGTGTAGCACTGATACATGCACATGGCACCTCTTAATTGCATTTTCATGCCTTTTTTCCTCTTTTCCTCATCTTTCTCTTCATCTCTGATCCTCTTCCCATTTCAGAAAGCCCTGTCTACTCTCTATATCTAACTTTTAATTTGCTCTATTTTGTAACTTAGCTTTCTCATATAAGAGAAGCCATGTGATATTAAAGCTTGCGTGTCTGATTTACTTAACATTATGGATTCAAAGTGCTTCCATTTGGTTCCTTTATCTCTGAATCTTCAAAAGTACTTGCTACTATTTTATTTGTTTTCTCAATGATGGGCATTCTTTCTGAGACCAAAATGGAATCTCAGAGTTGTTTTAATTTATATTTTTCTAGTACCCACTGATGTCGAGCATTTCTTCATACACTCTCTGAGGAGTTGTACTTGATCCTATTTTTTGATCCTCAAAACCAGTTCCTGTGTGACTGAGGTTTTGTTTAGAAAGTGCTGCCTACTCCAATAACTTTAAGAGATTAGCCTGTGAAATCTTTCTATTTATTTAGGTCTTATTTGATTCAGCAGTGTTTTATAGTTTTAATTTTTTTTTTTTTTGAGACAGGGTCTCACTTTGTAGTTCAGGCTGGCCCTGAGCTCACTATGGAACCCAGACAAGCTGCTGCGAACTCAGCAATCCTCCTGTCTCTGCCTCCCGAGTGCTGGTATTACAGGCGTGAGCCACCACGTCCGGCATTGTGGTATGCGGTGTTGATTGTTGGTGGGCGTGTCTCCACGACCAACATTATATGTGGTTGCTGGGGATCGAACTCAGGACCTTGTGCTTGCGAGGCAGGCGCCGGAACCACTGAGCTAACCCTCCAGTCCCCAGTTTTAAATTCTTAAATTTATTCCTAAATATTAAACACTTTCCATAAGATTATAAATTGAGTACTGTATTTCATTGTTGGATTTTTCAGTGATAGAGTATAGAAGTAAAACTGATTTTCAAATGCTGACCTGTATTAAATTTGCTTAATTTATTTATTAGCTCTATATTTTTCTGGGAATTATTCAGTATATCCATAAATAAGATTATGTCATCTGTAAACACAAAGTGGCTTTATTTCTTCCTTTGCAATTTAGATGAGTCTTAATCTAATTGCTCATGCTGGAATTTCCAGTACAAAGTAAACAGAAATAGTGATTCCTGGCATCACTGTTGTGGTTTGGGCTATAGAGGATTTTTTTTCTTATTATTAATAATATATTTTCATAAATGTCATTCACTTTTTTTAGGATGTTTTTTCTTCTTTTTTGAGTACACTGTATATTTACCATAAAAATGTGTTCTGTTTTGTTAAATGATTTTTGTGCATAAATTGAGTAGATTATGCATGTTCATTCCTCTCATTCTCTTTTATGTGATGTGCTAACTTGATTGAAAATTATATATTGGGCCACTCGTATTCCTAGGATAAATTCCTTTTGATCATGGTGTTTAATCATTTTATCAGGTTGTTAGGGTCTTTTGCTAATGTTTTCTTAGGGAATTTTGTGTTAATATTCACACAGAGCATTAGTCTGTAGTTCTCCATTTCTTATAGTATTTTTGTCCCTCGTGTTAATGTAGTACTGACCTTCTATGATGAGATTTATTTGTTCCTTCTTAATATTTTAAAGACTATGAAAATTCTAATGCCAGCATCTTAAATATTTTGTACAAATTCAATAATGATGTCATCTCATCTTGATTTTTTCTTTATTGGAAAGTTTCTGTGTGGATTAAAAGTCTTGAAGACCTAGTTATAAAGTATATTCACATCATTGATGCTGTCTTGCTTTACTTCTTTTTGTTGATTTTTTTCTCTTACTGTTTTACCATTCAGATGAGTAATTATATCCTTATTATTTGTTTTAATATAGTTTTTCTATTTGCTCAAATTTGAGTTCCTCTTGTTTTGTTTTTTGTTTTGTTTTAATTCCAGTTACTGTGCTTCTGAATTCCAGAATTTACATTTGATTCCTTTTTAATAATTAGTTTACTTCTTCCACAGATATACTCTTTTTGGTGTTACACTATTTCCCTTATTTACTTTAACTCTCTGGGCATCTTGGCTTTCTTGGGCTTTTTGATTTTTTTTTTTTTTTTTTTTTGAGACAGGGTCTTGCTTTGTAGTTCAGGCTGGCCCTGAGCTCACTATGTAGCCCAGGCAAGCCTGGAACTCAGCAATCCTCCTGCCTCTGCCTCCCAAGTGCTGGGATTACAGGTGTGAGCCACAACACCCAGCTTTGATCATTTTTAATAGAGTTGATTTCAAATGTTTGGTACATACATTTTCTGGATCTCCTCAGAAGCACATTGTTTTAATTATTTTTCCCCATATTTGAATTGTAGTTTCTTTATACTACCATTCTTCTTGTAAAGTGAACATTATATTGTAATGTAGCTGCTCAGTTTTTGCTCTTTTTTGGATTTGTGTTTTTCTGGGTTTTTTTTTTACACTATATTTGTAAGGTTTGCTTTTTCAAGTGTGACTAATGAACTCTGTTCCATCAGTCTACCGGCCCCCAGTGATTTGATAGACCCTTTTTAAATAATGTCCCCAAACATGCACCCATCCTGCATGACAATGCCTGTTGTCTTCAGCAGCGATCTCCGTGGATCAGGTTTTGGAGGCCCTGACTGGGAGGGTGAGACACAGACTCTGCGGAGGTTTCAGAAATGCTTCCACTTTTATTGAGGGTTACACACACTTATATACAGAACAGAGAGAAGGTTTGGATACAAGTACACATTGACAGTATGGTTACCTCTGACTGGATGATCTAATATGGTTAGCTCTGATTGGTTGGATAATATATTTTACCTAATTTGGTTAGCTCTTGGATTAGCCAAGGAGTTATGACCAAGGGGGAGCAGGGGATTTCCAAGCATCCATAGGCCAGTTTCTACACATGGGAGTGAGTGTGCTCTAACTCCTTTGGCTCTCACAGTTTGGTACGAGATATATGTTGACCCAACCAGGCTGAACTTCTCCTTCAAATGCCTACCAAGTCACCTCCACATTGGGGAAGCTGTGAGACATGAGAAACAAAGGCAAGACCTTGAGACCTTCTGGCAGCCATCAGTAGAGAGCTAAAAATGGAATTACAGAAGTCTGACAAGTTTCACATTATGGCCTAGGGCCCCAGCATCTTTCCACCATGCCATGATCTGGGTTGTGAGGCTAATAAGTACCACAAAGTTGTCTTAAAAAAATATATAGTACTCTTTCCTGCATCAAGTATTGCAATAATTGCTGAAAGTTTCCAAAGTGCTTTAACATGTCCCAATATTTTCATGTGTTGCTAACCTAGTGCTTACTATTAGCAGTGTTGTTGACATTCTGACTTCCAGAACACATCAAGCTATTGAGGGGCTAATGTGTCACTGCAGGAGGGTTTGCTATTAAGTGAGTTATTTCTGGCTCTCTTGGTCCAACTGTCCATGTAAAATCTACCCCAATATTATGATGCAACAAAAATGTCCTCAATCAGATCCTGAGCTGATGCTGGGATTAAGCTTCTCCCAGCCTCTAACAATACATTAAATAAACCTTTGTTCTTTACAAACTGACCAATTTCAGGTATTTTATTATAAAAACAGAAAACTTACTAAGACACAAAGTCCCTAGAAAATTAGTCCTAAGATTTATTTTTTCAATTTATTCATTGCCTTTGTGGAATGATGGAGTTTCAGAATTCTGGTCATGTTTTTATTGACATCACTATGTCCATTTGAATACTGGGTTATCTGTGAAGGTTTATCTGTTTTACTGTTAAGGAAAATTAATTGAGTGAAGACAGAAAATTTTCTATAGGTCAGTCATATCTTATGACAAAAAAATCTCTGTTTGACTTATTTTCTCATTCTGCTTTTGAAGTACTTTATTCTTAATCATCAATTTTTAAATATTCAATTGCCAACAGAAGTACAAAATTCATGATCAATCATAAAGGTTTCTCCTCTATTAACATTTTATAGTAATTGAATAAAGAGATGTATGAGATGTTTTAATGTTAACCATTTAGATTACATCCTTTTTGAAAGTAATGACAAATTTGTAAATGAAATAAAAGTACTATTTTATTTTTATAATGAGAAACATTCACTATCTGCATAATCCTTATTTTATGAAATAACATATGTAGTCTCTACAATGTTTATGTACTTTATTAGTTATCTCAGTACTCTATATGAAGTGGTTTAATATTTTCATCCTTCAACCAATGGCATCTTCAGAAAGTATCATGAAAGCTAATCTATACTCACTAAAAATGATGCCATTCCTATTGGAATAGTTTATGATCTGAAATTTTCCTTCCAATCAAAAGTGGAGTGATTTTATCATTTCTAATTTATCCATTTATTTATTCTACAAAATACTAGAAAGCTAGATGTGATTGGTTTTAATTACATTATAACAGCAGTTTATTAAAATATTGTTACAATGCTTTATTACACGCTTATGGAAAGCTTAGTAGCATGTCTAAAGATTGATTTAAAAACAAAACATTTAAAACTGTGTTCCAAAGCTTAAAGTTTTATATGTTGTATAAGACACTTCTCTTCCACAATAAAATTCTTTGCTTGATGAAGACCACATCTGCAAATGGACACAGCACTGTTTTTCTCTCTCTGTGTCTCTTTGTCTCTTGAAAGGAGAGAGAGGCAGGAGAGACAGAGAGAGACAGAGAGACTGAGAGACAGACAGAGACAGAGAGAGACAGAGACAGAGACAGAGAATAACTCAATCTTTGTACCTTTTTGACATGCTGAAGGTGCATATTAAGAACCCCAGTATTTGAGGACCCAGAGGCAAATTTCAAACTGTGATTTTTGTCTCATGATATTCTTAATTCTTTTAACTTTTAAACTTTGTATAACTTTCTTAACTTTATAATTTTTCAAATATGGCTAAAAGTACCTCCTTGTGCACTTGTGAAATTTTACTTTCACATAATCCATTAAAATCTACAAAATGTGACTGAATAAGAAATGTTACAATAGATTGGCTATTATTAGACAGGGAATGTTGCTTTGATTGTTAATGGTGAGCCTGGAGGTGTTCCTTCTCCCAGAAACATAATACTTAATCTAAAAGTAAGGAGGAGATAGATGTTCTTGCCGAGATGACCTTACATCACAAATATTATCACCATTTATTCACTCATTTAAGCCTATCAGTCAAAGTAAAATGAGGAGATAAGTTAGTTTTGAATATGTGAAAACTTCTAGCTAAAAATTCCTCCAATTATCAACAATGTATTTTAATGTACTTTGCTTTTGCCTTGCTTTCTAGCTTTCAGAAAAGTAACAGTAATAGTTTAAAATTTTGATCTACAAAATTGACAGTATGTTTTAATTAATATTCTGCAATTATTAAACTATAAAACATTTTATAAATTTAAGATAATATTTTAGATGCATCGCAATTTATATCTTTTCTTTGTGTCAATGGGTTGAATACAATGCCACTATTTCATAGTGAATAGCTATCAGGGATCTACATAGTTTGTTTTAAGCATAGGGATTCACACACCTTTCATTTTCTTTTAATTTTAAAGAATCGGGCCCATTACATCACCAACCCATGTTATAGTGCCCATTAAATATCTCTGAAGTGAGTCAGTTATTGCTTAGTGTAAAAATACACTTAAAATATACAAATAAGCTTAAATATGACATCGCATTATTTAACATTAAAGAAGAAAAAAAAGAGTGAATACAAAGCAAATAATTTTCTACCCCATGGGGATCCATAGCTCAAACCCCTGAGTTTCTTTTGTTTGTTATTATAGGGCCATAGCAGTATCACAGTCAGGCAGATGGGAACCATTTCATGATCGGCTATTCTGATACATAGAGGTATTGATTTTAGTTTTCTAGAAATAATTCAAATTTACAGCTTTCACACAACCCAAGTAGTTAAATCCAGGAAAGTCATATGGACGAGCTGTTAATATAGTAAAGCACACATACTCTGCTGGTTTCTTTGAAATATAGTTTCCTGGTAAAAAGACATCAAAGCCATTCACCTGTGAGCCATGTTAGTCCTAAGACTATATACTTTCACTTTCATCCCTTTAGACAAAATTGAAAATCATGAACAATGAAAGAAGCACAGTTTGGGGAAGGCTCTGGAAATCTTCATTCCTTTTATTTTAAACTGATCTTTTCACTCTTTTCCTATTGTCCTGGAAATATGAAACTGTAACCTTATAAATTTCCTATAGTGAAAAAACAAAGAATACTCATAGTCAACAGATGTGTAAGAAAATTAAATTGATTAAAATGTCTCATATAAAAACCCAGCATGATCAGAAAATTCCAGTAAAGAGGCCAGTATATTACTGTCATGTGAATAGCTGCATGTTTTAAGAATTATATAGAAAAGCTTTTAAAGTATGAGAAAATCCATTTAATCTATAATCTACATCCAATCTATCTTTTTAAAGATAAATAAATCTACTGCATAAACTTTGATAGTTTTCCTGTTTATCTCATGCCTTTTATATCCTCTATACCTGACATATACTCTCTTTATTCAATATCATAAAGGTGGCTTATTCCAATTCCCTTAAGGAAATTGTACAGCATTGGCCAAGACTAGTCGCAGGAATTTTCTAATTTGTTTCTTCTAAAGTCTAAGTAGCATCTCTTCAAAATGATAAATAATTTCTGCAGATTTCTCAGTATGTGAAATCATTTTATCATTAGACATGCTAAATTAAATCCATTAAATTTTATGAATGAATTCATGTTTTTATCATAATCAATGATATCTCTATACATTCTGAAGAGTGGAATCACAGTTCCTCTTCTGAGATATAAAGGAGCCATATCATGTGGATTCTATCCTCATCATCTTATCAATGACCCATGTACACCAATAGATATTTGCAAATGAATGTCATTGGAAAACCAAGGCATGAATCAGGAGATATTTTCATTTCTAAATACATGTAACCAGTTAAGGGTTCATGAAAAGTTTCTCTCTTTTTTTTTTTTTTTTGAGAAATTGCTCAACCTTCAGCTCTTGAATTGAGCTTAATTTATTCCCATTCTTATGCAGAAAATAAGTCTCCACTCCTGGATTGAACTAATTTGAATAGACAAGCAAATCACATTGGATTTACATGACTACTAAGAGCCATCTTCATCCTTTGAGAATTTCTCAAAGAAAAAAAAATGTTGATAAAAAGACATCTTAGCTGTATTCACTAGTACAACTTAAATTTTATTTTGTAAGCTTTAGCAGAACATAGTGGCCTTTAAAAGTTTTTGTGGGGCACTGACTAAATCATACAATTTATTCAGTGAATGCCACAGCCAAATTCTAACTGCTAACTTGAACATCTACTGTAGCTATTATTTTTTAAAAATTTAAATCATTCAAATGTTCATTAATGAAATAATTTACTATGAATTATTTTCTCTCTCTCTCTCTCTCTCTCTCTCTCTCTCTCTCTCTCTCTCTATATATATATATATATATATATATATATATATATATATATTTTGTTTGTTTTTGTTTTTCACTTTATAGTTCAGGCTGGCTCTGAGCTCACTATGTAGCCCAGGTAGGCCTTGAACTCAGCAATCCTCCTGCCTCTGCCTCCTGAGTGCTGGGATTACCAACGTGAGCCACCACACCTGGCACTCTGGTGTGTGGTATTGATTGCTGGTGGGTGTGAGTCACCACGCCCAGCATTGTATGTGGTTACCAGGGATCGAACTCAGGACCTTGCGCTTGGGAGGCAGGCTCTGGAACCACTGAGCTAAATCTCTTACCCTATTCTCTATATTTTTACAGCATCTGTATTTCTAAAGTACTATCTTATAGAAACATTGAACACTTAATTTACATTAGTAGTAATAGTTCTTGGTCATAATATTTATTAAATGTCAATATTTATAGGGTGCTTAATTATATCTATTGGAATTTTGTTGAGTGACATTTAGAATATGTCATATTACAAACTTTTGAGGACTTTGGTATATCAAAAATACAATATGCTTAGCCGGGCATGGTGGCTCACGCCTGTAATCCCAGCACTCGGGAGGCAGAGGCAGGAGGATTGCTGAGTTTGAGGCTTGCCTGGGCTACATAGTGAGCTCAGGGCCAGCCCGAACTACAAAGCAAGACCCTATCTCAAAAAAAAAAAATACAATATGCTTAATATTTAGGGTAGCTCAGGAATATTACATAGGCATGTGTTCTTGATCTATATATTGTATAAATAAATACATTTGTTTTGGACTTTTCTAAATAGTTCAATATTTTCTAAGAACATGTTGCATGATACATTAGTGTGGTTAATGATTGTTAAACTCTGTCCAACTGAAAGGAAAACTCATTTGCAATGGAGTCTGATTTACACTACCACTAATTGAATTGCTTTATTTTACTGCACTCCAGAAGAACACATATAATTCCTTTAAATTCTGAACATTGTTACTTGAATAAAAATGTCTTCTGTTTCATTTTCTTTTAGTAACCAAAAATGTGGTACTTATGAAAGAACTAAATCCTAGTGTGGCAATACAGATAATGAGTTTACGGAACTGTGTCTGAAATTAGTGGCTTTGAAACTGGTCCTTACTCATTTTGTTAAAGTGGATATCAGAGACACATATTTGTAATTACCTTTGGGAAAGGACTTGGACAGTCCATAGATTCTTCAGCTTGCCTGACCCAGCAGTTACACTCAGACCAGCCATCTCTGCCCCAAACACACCCGCAAATAACTGAACTCTAACTTGTGGTTATTCATTTCTGATTTACAAGGCAGTTGTTATTAGAAATTCCTTTTAGCTCTGTGCCTAAGTGGGAAAAGTTAGAAGGTAAAAGCAGCAATTTATTTTTAGGATGAAAAGAGAAGAATGAAACCAAAGAAACATGGGATAAATGTTTATTTATGTAATTGACCTTTTAAATATTTAGTCCTAAATAGTTTGTTGAGCTTGGACAATACTGTATTGACTACTTGATAACATAGAAGATTTGCTGCTCAAGTGGGAGTATTTTTGTTTTTGTTGGATGTATCAATGTTTCATCACCTTTTATGGTATGTAGAAAAGATACTAAGGTATTTATTAAGCTTAAAATAAACTTGCATTGCCTATAAGATATATAATCCAGAAAGCATTAGTTCTGTCTCTGTAACTCAATTTTTACTTTTACTCTTCAGATATAACATAAAACTTTCTAGAGTTGTAACATAACTTTTCCCTAACTATATTAAAATATCAGCCACTTGCAAGTGGCTGATATTTTATAGTAGTATATGATCTCTTTATAAATAATATTGATCATTTTTATCTACCTCAACAGTGACACACTGGGAATAATGTGATGAACTATCTGTAAAGCACAGCAGAGTTATGTAACACAGTCTAGTAAATGCTTAGCTTTACTAAGATTTAACTATCTTCCTGAACCTTAACTGTGAACAAGATTAGGGAGCAAAGGTGTATCTGTGGCTATTTGCCTGTTGCACCTTATCAAAGTTCCCTTTGTGATTTTGTCTTTATTAAATCCAAATGCAAGGTTCTTTAGGACTCATCTCAGTTGTAGTAACTTTCCTAAATTAGACAATTGAAAGAAAGAAAGAAAGAAAGAAAGAAAGAAAGAAAGAAAGAAAGAAAGAAAGAAAGAAAGAAAGAAAGAAAGAAAGAGAAAGAGAAAAAAAGAAAAAGAAAGAGAAAAAAGAAAGAAAGAAAAAGGAAAGAAAGAAAGAAAGAAAGAAAGAAAGAAAGAAAGAAAGAAAGAAAGAAAGAAAGAAAGAAAGAAAGAAAGAAAGAAAGAAAGAAAGAAAGAAAAAGAAAGAAAGAAAGGGGCATAAGTGGAACACTCTCAAGTAAAAAGCTATTTCAGGTACATTTCCTTTATTAGAAGGAAGTCACTTTTGGGCATAGTACAAATCCTCTTCAGATAAAGCTTTCAGGAGGCAAAAACAGCTCCAGAAAAATAATGATACAATAGATGTGGGTTACATATCTCCTGATTTTAGCAGAACAGAAAGTGTTTTCTAGCCTAGGGACAAAACACATCAAAATATATTAACCTTAAGAATGAAACATGTCTCATCTTTCTGGCAGTGTGACAAAAGGCCATGCACACATTAATTTATAAGGAGGAAAACTATGTTTTAGTGCAAGGTTTAAGAAATTTCATGATTGTTTGGCCCCATTGATCTGCCTTGGTCTGCACTGAGACAGAATCCTGGTGAGAACCACATGGTGCAGCAAACCTCTCACTTCTTAGCAGCCAGGAATGAAAGAGAGGTGAAATGTGAAGGTCTCAGGAGCCTTGCTCACAGCCTCAGTGATCTAACTTCTTTCTGTTAGAGCTCACCTCAAAAAGGCTTCTTCACCAAGTTGTTAATGCACTTCTTGCAGGAAATCCTTAAGGTTTAAATCGTAAAAAATGAGTCGCAGGGTAACTAAAGTCAGAAGAAGGCTATCATGCTTGGAGTGAAGGCCTTATTAGCTGCAAGTGCAGATATGTGAGATCTTTATTTGATTCACTTTCCCAAGTCTAAGTTGCAAAATGTGAATGTGTGTGTAACTGAGATAGAGGGAGGAAGAAAATCTTATCATTTATGCATAAAAACTTCTAAAAATAGAATCTGACCTATATTTAAAATCATTGCATGTCAGATGTCGGTGGAATTTCTTTGAAGAAAGTAAGAATGATTTGGAAAAAAGTAAGAATAATTTGAATTACCTAGTATGTTGTTACAGAGGTGGAAAATTATGTTTTTGGTAGCTGAGCAATATATCTACCAATACTTTTCAGTGTTTTCTTTGAGAATCAAAATTATATTAACTGGGAGATGATTCTTTATTTTATTATATATATTTATTTATTTTGAACATTTGTCCTGAATCCACAGTCTGTCTATGTCAAGGTAACCAGCTGGTTAAAGGTGGAAGTGACTAATCATTGTCACATTGTTTTCTCCAAAATTAAAGGCACAGGAAACCACTAGAATCTGGAGAGTAGCATGTTAACAATAAAGGTGCACCTAGATTTGTGGTCTCTCTTGAAATTCAAACACCTTTAATTTTCTTCTTAGCCTTACTTGAGATTATGGACTTATTTTGATGTTCTGCATTCCTAAATGTTCTAGAATGTTAGCTTGTTTAAAAGTTGCAAACACAGCTTCAAATAAAGCTTCAGAGTACTATAAATATATTATAAATTATATGTCTGGGTAATTAATGCCTTATATAATCCATATAAACTATTGTGAGCATTTAAAAGATCTACATACATCAAAGAGTATGATTTAATTTAATTATCTCAAAATATCCATTATCACACTTGATATTTTTAAATGTTAAAGTTCTGGCAGAATGCAACCAACATCACATCAAAATCATTCACTGACAACTAGCAAACTAATTACTGCTTGTGCTCTCCAAAGAAGGCTTGCCATCTCACTAGTAAGGAATATAAGACGTTTATGAAGCCAAGATTCATCTCATCGTGAAACAAATCTGACCAGTTCAAAAGATGAAGAAAATAATATAGGTACATCACACAATGAACACTATTTTAGCTAAAGATAAAAAACTATCATTATTCTTTAAATCAGAAAGAGTAAAACATCAATATAGTAGAAATTGGGCAAAAATACCCATTTTTTCCCCCATTACTATTTAAGATCTCCAAAGAAAGGCCATGGGATGCAATTAGACAAGAGCAGTAAGTGGTGTAACCACTGGTAAGGCACAAGACAGCAAAATTGCCACGCATGGTGGCTCACGCCTGTCATCCCAGCACTCAGGAGGCAGAGGCAGGAGGATTGCTGAGTTTGACACTTGCCTGGGCTACATAGTAAGCTCAGGGCCTTCCGAACTATTATGCATCTGAAATTATACATCTTGAAAAATCAATGAGAAATGTGACATATCAATTAATATAAAAACTAATATTTATTTTCTGAAAAATCAAAAATCAAAATCTAATAAGAAATATTAACACCATAAAAACCTGAATTACAGAAAAAGGTCAACTATTTAAAAACTTTTAATCAAGAATATCAAGAATATTTGTATTTGATATGAAATATGGACACAATTTATCTTACAAATATTTTTATTTTGAGACTAGGGATTTAGCCCGGTGGTTCTGGTACTTGCCTCACAAGAGCAAAGTCCCAAATTCAATCCTCAGTAACAAAAAATTTGTTTTTCAAAGATTCAGCCTTCTGTTTTGAGTGAAAATCTAAAAATGTGGGGAAAACATGTAGTCTATTACTACTAACTGGAGAGGACTTCGGTGTTCTATAGGTATTACATGTAAAAAAGCCACTCCTTCCGTCCCAGTCTTTCCCAGAAGCGCTCAAACAAAAGGAGTTCTGCAAGTGCAGTTCCTTAATGTTTGTCTAGTATAGATCTACTCACTAGTTAGATCAACTCACTCTGTTTTCCAGTGTTCTAGTTTGAATTTTAAATTCTCTTAATATTAAAGCCTTTTGTTTTATGCTGAAAAAAGAAATCAACCCCATAAAAGATGTACGTATTGTAGGACATTCTAAATGTTCCAATGTATTTCTAAAATTAAAAGCATTTCGCATAAAATTTTATACTTTTTACTCTTTTATAGCAATTCCAGACTTCAAGAAGTTAAATTCCGGGCCGGAGGGTTAGCTCAGTGGTTCCGGCGCCTGCCTCGCAAGCGTAAGGACCTGAGTTCGATCCCCGGTTACCACATATAATGCTGGGCGTGGTGGCTCA
>PVIC010041574.1:0-16159 GCA_004025085.1 Thryonomys swinderianus | reverse complement strand
AGACCCTGTCTCAAAAAAAAAAAAAAAAAATTGCCAAACACTTTTTAATAACCTTTTATTATTGCTGACCTATTGAATTATAAAAACATAAACTGTAGTCATTCTATTTTTCAAAATATAAGATTTTATTTGTGACCAAGAACATAACTGATTTGAATGTAGGCTTCACGTGCAGATTATCTGGTATTTTTTAAGAAGAAATTTCTATACATATGCATTAATTTGAGTTTTTATTATGTTACTTTCTCTGTATCTATATTATAGCTACATATATCAGATTTTGAAAGAAGTATGTTAACTTTTCCACCTTGACTTTTTATAATTAATACCTCGAGTTTTTATTTCATCTATGTGTATTTGGGGGGCTGGTGCGTTTATGTGATATATCATTTTATGATAATTAGAGAATCTTCACATTTGCCTCTGCATTTGTCTGACATGGCTTACTTTTCACAAAAGTAAAGCATAAAAAGGTCACATCCTCCTTACGTGTTCAGATTCCTCCTCTACCTTCAGCTCCCCGCTCCCCGTAAGGAGGGCCTAGAATGCGAAGTTGGCGTAATACTCCGAAGTGTTCTGGAGGGCCTAGAATGCGAAGTTGGCGTAATACTCCGGAGTGTTCTGGTAAAGAGGAGACAGGAACCTCGCTCCTCACCCTCAGTCACACTTTGGTCACCCACAGGCAGTGAGTTGGTATTGATCAAAGTAGTTTCAGTTTTTAATTCACTTAGTTCCCTGAAATTCCTAACTTTGCCTCAGAAAATAATCTTAGTTTTTAATCTGTTGTAATCTTTTATTTGGTAATATGCATTTTAAATCTTAATGAAACTGCTTAAGAAAAATTACTGTACCAGATCCAAAGAGTTACAATAAAACTCCATGCCTCTACCCCAAAGACCAATTCCATAGCCAAAATATGGCATTTTAAGTAGAGTTTTTAAAAATAAATGCTGCCTTTTACCATATAGAGTCACTTTGAAGAAATTACTTACAACAGGGAGCTGTACACTAGAGGTAAAATCACTTTAATGTAGTTTTCATTTTACTCAGTACAACTATCTGACTTGTAAAAACAGTACAAGAATTTTGTAAGAACACTAGCTCTTCTTTTGTTATTGTTGTTTGTTGTTGTTGTTGTTGTGGGGTTTTTTTGTTTGTTTTTAAGCACTACCCAGTGATACACTGGCAGTACAGAGTACAATGGGCCAATAAGAAAGCTGCAGCCATGTTTGGAAACAGTGATTCAAAAGTATCTCCAACTGGTTGCTTCTCCCTAACATGTGCCACATTTCCTTGTGCTCTGTACATCAGGGATCACCTCCTCCCCCTGAAGCCTCCTCTCTCATCCCAGAGACTGTTCTCGCATGTGAGTCGCCACCAGTGCTAGCTCCTCACCTGCCCTTGTAGCTTGTGTCCTGGGGGCTGCAGCGTCTTCTGATCTAGTGACCAAAATAATCCCCACTTTATCTTTTCTACCTGCCTCTCACGGTGGGTCTGTTCACCTTTGTACAGCACCTTTGTTATCTTAATGGATTCTCAAAGGCAGGAAGTACATGTGTTTGAAACAGTAAATTCTATATTTCGCTGACAAGCACTAGGCATTTGAACAAGTGTGAAATTTATGTGAATATCAAAATAAACCATACCTGCTGCCTAAAACTTAAAAACTAAGAATATATTTAAGAGAATAAAATTTACATAGTCATTTCACACAGAGGTAATTCCTATTAACACTTTTGTATACTTTTAGAACCTTCTACAAAATTCAGATTTCTTTCTACTTTAAAAATATAGTATGATCACTTTCTAATTTTATTAGCTAACCCTTAGAATTATGTTCTCATGGATCTGAATAAACAAAATCATATGATCACACCATTTACTTTTTAAAACTGGTATTAAAACAGATTAGACGTGAATAATTTTAGACTGGTATAAATGATACTCTGATTATTTCAGTCATGTATATGAATCTCTGATTATTTTCTTAGGATAGATTAATAAAAGTGGGATTAAGGAGTCAAATGGTAGAATATTTTAAAGCTAAAAACATATTTAGCCAAATTGCTTTCCACTAATGTTGAGTTTATTTAAATACCAGGAATCTAACATTCTTTCCTTGATGATTTTTCCCCTACACTTACTTATCTAAGATTACAATATGTTTTGGGGATACCTGATAGTGTTTTAAAATTTGGTGCTGATTCCAGAAACCCACTGTTTTCTGAGTGTGGGAAGACGTTCATTTCTTCATTCAGTAAAACATCTTGATGGGCTCTGCATTGATTTTCTTTCTTGAAGCCTGAATGTGGAGAAGAAGAGCCAAACTTAGTGCTTGCCAACAGTCTGTAGACCCCCCTGGGTCTCCTCAGTGCCCATCTGGTTGTATATCACATTTGTGTTTCTGGAGCCCAAGCTCACAGGTCCATATGCAATACTTGTACTCCAGGCACACAGAACTTTCTGCTGTCCTCGGGGCTGGGTTTTGAGGCCCTTGGGACCAGTGCTGCACACTCCATTCCTGGAATCTCCTCTGTTGACCATCACTTGACTGATGGCATCTGGATGCAATGCGCCACTGCAGATGCCAACCCCCTCTCTCATACTCTCCTTTTTCATTCCCATTTATTCAACAAGTAGGTTTTGAGCTTCTACTCTGTGCTAACCAATGGATAAAGAATAGAATAGAAGAGACAAAGGTCCTTGCCTTCATGTACCTGAAACAACACCACTATATCCACCTCTTGGCCCTGTCCTGTGACTTTTTGCTATAACTGTTTGGATTGACACAGTCTCTGAACGGGGGCAGAAAGTAATGCTATGAATAAAGTGTGTTCCTGCTCTCTTGCAGATAAGTCAAGAATGTTCTATTCTATGAAGTCAAATAAGAGTAATCCAATATGGGACCAGGGATTTAGCTCAGTGGTTCCAGCGCCTGCCTAGCAAGTGCAAGGTCCCTAGTTCAATCCCCAGTAACTACATAAAACAATACTGGGCATGGTACTACATAGCACAGTGCTGGGCATGGTGGCTCATGCCTGTAATCCCAGCACTGGGGAGGCAGAGGTAGGATAATTGCTGACTTTGAGGTTTGCCTGGACTACATTAGTGAACTCAGGGCCAACCTGAACTACAAAGAGACCCTGTCTCAAAAAAAAAAAAAAAAAAAAAAGAGTAAGCCAATAGGTGGAATTTCAAAATAGCCCTATCAGGCTTAGTTATTGAAACCTCCTGTGAGATTTTAAAGCTAGCTTCCCCAAGATTTGAGGTTCTCATGGGACTGGAGTTATTTGCCTCTCCTGGGCTTTGAAAACCATTTTAGTGGGAAGTTTAGCAGTCAGCATTTGGGACTACTAACTGAAAAGCATTTTGAACAGAAGTCATACAGGGTATTTGCAAACCTCAATTTGCCTTTTTCTTCCAAGTTAGCTTTGAGGCACTGATTTTCAGAGAGAAAATTTTTCTTTTGGTGGCAAAAGAAACAAAACTATAGTAGCAAGTGCATTTTATAAACTAAGGATGCTATGGCATAGTTTGGGGGTTTTGATCATTTATTTAATGTTTCTGCCTTCAATCCTTAACACAAACATTTGGCAAGGATTTTTTTTCCAGTTGCTAAGCCAAATCCTCAGTCTGTGTAACTCAGTAGGATACCAAGGTGAAATGGAAATCTGGCCTGTATTTACATCTCCACATAAATTTCTCATTGGGTTTTGCAATGTGTCCCACAGCTTCCAAGTAACATGATTCTGGCTTCCCTTGAGTGTATTTGCAGTATTTTCCATAGGTAGGGCTTCTAGGGGGATATAATGAGGTAACTTCAAATATGTGACACACATCTTATGAATATAGGAAAGCCAGATTAAGTCAATCGTGAATTCCACACATACATTTCTTGGATTTGTTTCATCACACAAACCCCCTTTTCCCAAAATGCACACATGTGAGCCCATACACGTATGAGTCCACCACCCACACACTCATCTGTCTGTCTACCTATCTGTCACTCAGCAGCCAAATTCAGCACTTGTCAATTTTTTCCCCAATGATCCATACTACTTCTTTCATACAGGCTTTTCCTTCCACCAAGACAGCCTTTTCCCTCTTGCTACCTGGATGGCTTCTACTCTTCCTCTTCCCTCACACTAAGAGGCGACCATCTCTCCTTAGAACCTTACATGAGCTACTTCCGCTCCGGCTAGAGGGAGTTTTCCCCTGCTTTGTGCTCCAGTCGTGGTCTCCATGTTTCCCTGTGCGCACATCTCATGCCCGGAAGGAATTTGCGGTGCACTTTAATGTCTGAACCACAGCTCTCCACACTAACCCGGGATTCCAGTTAGTGAGGGCCAGTGCAGAGCCCTGCCCTCCACCCCTAGGAGGCTCTTGAGAGCACACAGCATGCACTGGGCACTCTGGCCTTTTAAGGAGGTTCCTGAGCCCATTCACACTCCTTCTCTGCTGGCCAGGAATTTCTACCTTCTCTTCTCTGCTCAAACTCCCTTCCTCCTTCTCCTAGTTTATATTTCAATCTGATGATCTTTCCAATAAACTAAAAGAATAGAAGCCATCAAAAGAGGAAACCGCGGGGACCCCACTATGTCTGTGTGCCTCCCCGCTTCAGTGCCCTTAAACGCTAGCTCTTGGCTGACTCCAGTGGAGGAACAAGCCAGCCTTGCAGCACACTCAGTCTGTGTGTCAGCCACATCGTCTCTCACTCACAGGAGCGTCTGTGTCTCCTCTTTCATAAATCGTGGTGTCAATATTCATATCCCCTCTCCTTCCTCTAGTCATTCTGTCCTCTCCACAGGATAATTTTAATCCCAGTTTAATAATTTGCATTTAAAAAAATAAAAATAAGAAAATTTTCTTCCCCATCTCAGACTCCAGCCACAACCCTATTCGTCTTCTGCAGGGCTTTTCAACAAAATGCCTCAAGAGTTATCGACTCACAGTGTCCACAGATCCTTTGTCTGTTTGAAACCTACTTTGACCAGGTAGCAGCACACTGGTCCACATAAACTATTCTTGCCAGTCTTGATACTCCTCTCTGTGTTGCTAAATCCAAAGATCAAGTCTAACTTTTCATTTTTATTGCACCATTAACCACATTTGACAAAACTGATCCTCCTTCTGACTCAAACCCCTTTCTTCTGGGATTAAGATTTACTTAATATTTCCCTGGCTGCTTCTCAGACAGTGTGTAGGTCAGTTTTTGCTGTAACTAATCCTAATATCTCAATGGCTTGTCACCACAAAGATATACTACAAAACCTAAGGCCTGTGGTCAGCTACTGGGCAGCTATTTGTTGTGCTCATCTGCAGCTCATCCCAGCTCAGCTCATCAGAGTTGAGCAGCCCCATCTGCAGCACACTGTTTTCTCATAGCTGAGGGCAGGAGCAAAAGACAGGAATACCCAAAGTCCCTGAGAGCTTCTGCTCTACAGACCACAGAGTAAAAGCACACTTTGTGAAGTTGCTACATTCCCACAAAGCCCACTCAGGAGTGTGTTTCCCATTGACTGATGTGTGTGATGCCAAGGAGAATGTCTATTTGGAGCATCTTAGATGTGGCCCTAGTACATCACCTGGGGAAGCAAGGAGATCACAGCAGATGAAAGCTAGAGCAGTTCAGTTGAATGTTCATGGACCAAGGGAACCACAGGTTAGATGACCCAGGGTCAGTGGGGGCCCTGAAGAGTTGTCACACATCCCCATAGGAGCCGGCTTCTAATGCCCACCAGAGCCAAGGAAATACACCACGGTCACACCAGTGAGATGAGGCCCTCCTTGCCCTTTAAGTCTTCTCCTAATATAACATTGGAAGCACTAAGCTAGGAAATGAGGGCAAGACAATAAAAGCAGTGGGAGAAAAATAAATAACACTTCTTGTAGCAGACCCAAACTGGTAGGAATGCATACTTTCAGTGGAATTCAGGTTCTGTTTTTACATGCAACTGAAAATAGTTACTACTGAGCTGATACTAGTTCTATGATTAGAAGTAACCAGAGGACTTTAGAAAGAATCCTGAGAGTAGTTAAAAGTCCCTAGACTTTGCAAAAAGGAGTCTGAAGAAGTGGTGGTGGTGGGTGTGTGTGTGTGTGTGTGTGTGTGTGTGTGTGTGTGTGTGTGTGTGTGTGGTGGCAATTCCATTGACATCTTTGACCACGAGAATATGAGAGACTAGAACCTTAGAACCTTAGTTTTCAATTGGCTGGCCCTACATTTGACCCTGTTTATGTAAGGGAAATCTAGGCATTTGGCCAATTTAGGACCAAAGAATTTTGTGGCTGGGGTGCTGAGCTTTGTTTCCTTTGTCATTTATAAACACAGTAGGAGCTGATTTCAAATGTTTTTAGGAAGTCAGTAAAAACATTTAGGTGTAGCTACTACTGGTTTATGAAATTTCATCTATCGTTTTGACCTTACTTGAGCCTAAATATGGAAATAAAAAGCCTGGTGCGGCTGTGGGGAGTGGAACTACATTAAGTCATCACACCACCCACTTGAAACTCAGGAAACTCTGAACCAGATGTCCATTTCCTACTTCAGCAAGCCAAGGAATGCAAATTGAGCCTGTGACTAAGGGTAACATGACTCAGGTTAAGAACTAGGTCTATGGAATTCATTTCCTGGCCAAGAGAATCACAATTCAATTGATGCTAGAGTTAAGTGGAAAATATATACTCTTGCCTTCATTAGCTCTATTGTTACTTTTAAAGACCCACTGAGAATATAAGATCAAACTTAAACATGATAGCATGAATTCTAGTTATTGGAAACGAAAAGAGCCACTGGGAATATTGCCTTCCATTTCCAGTTCTCCCCGTGCTCCTTGTCTGACCTTGGACTTCACACTTCATCTTCACTGTGGCCCATTAACACTCACTATCAAGCAAATAAAAATGTTCAGTTAGACTCTGGTTTGACTAACAGGATCCTTCACCTGTGGATTTATTTGTTTACCTAGTTCATTTCTTAAAATGGTCCCTTCCCCAGAAGCACCTCAGGGCCCAAGCAGCACATTAAAACAGTAATTAAAATAGATATAATATTACAAAGTAGCAATTAAAGGAACACCAAATGAAGTTCTGTCTTAAAACACTAGTATGCTGAAAATCTTTACAAAACTTCACCTCATTAGTGCACTAGGTGCGCATGCAAGGAGCATGGGAACCTTTCTTGAGGCTTTGAAAAATCAGAAATGGAAAACGTGCTGATGTGAGTTATTTTAAACCTTGCCCTACAATGTCCTTTTCCTCCACCCTCCTCTATTCACCTATGGAGGTAGCTTGTTTTATTATGTGTCTTAATGTGTCTCTTTAGCCAGAAAGAGCTACAGAGGATTCAAAAGCCTCTTTCTTTCCCAGAGGCTGTAACTTGAGTCCTTCGCCATACTTTACATGGTTTAAATGGCAGTTGATCATGCTTAAGTACTGGAAACAATCAAAGGATCATAACCCCAAAGAACATTCTTCCAAGTGAGAAGGAAAATCCTTGTCATTTATCCCGTTTTCGCCCCCTCGGGCCTCCGAGCCTGGCACAGTTTCCTCTCGTGACATTGTGCTCTCTCTCCCTGCTGTAGAACACCTAAGCAAGGCCCTGTTAGTCCGCACTAACTGACCTCTCTGCCCCATTTCAATTTATACTGTTATTAAAGCTGGCTTGTAATGTGTGGCTTTCAAAACCTGGAATTTGCAGGGGTAGCTAACAGTTCACAAAAGCAGTAACACTGCCGTTGTCCAGTTGTCCAGCACGTGAGAGCTTAGTGAGTGTTCTGTACTGCGAGACTGAAAAAGCATTCTTCATTTCCCTGAAACAGGGGCATCATGGCACTCACTGATATGCTACTCATTAAACATATATGGAACCCTTTCTGAAACTGTCCTATGGGAAGCCCATCTTGTTTGTATAAGATTGCCACCTGAGACCCGTTTTGACCTAGACAATCTTAAGTAGCATGGTTCCATTATGGAGGTGCCCAACTCTGTACCCTTGTTTCCCTCCCACCTCTACCCTCTAGAAACCCAGCAAACCAAGCCACTCAGCACTCCACATTCTACGAACTTCACACTCAGTGCCCTAATGCCTATTCTTCCTACTTAAAATGAAATTTCCCTTTGGCTAGTGAACATGGTCCATCCCATTGAGATTCATAGGAAGTTAAACATTCCTTTCTTGGTGCCTTGTATAGGAATTGACTACTTCTAAAAGCAATTGCGTTTTTACTGTTGGACTCCATCAGTTAGCCTGTGAATTTTCAAGTGAGGATTATACCCTATATGTTTTGGAAACCCCAACAAAACATATGGAAATACCATGCAGTTGAGTTTAAGGGTTAAAAAGTATTGCCCTTAAATTTAGAATTCATGCAATATTAGCTTTAGTTGTAGAACTGAATCTGGATTCTAATTTTATCACTTTCTAGGAGTGTCACCTAAGTCTCAATTGCCTCATCTGCAAAAATAGGAACACATTTCTCCCTCATGTACTCACTTATTCAGCAAATATTGATTACCCGGTGTTATCAAGTGTTTCTCTAGATTAATAAAGTAGGAAACAGACCTCTGGTTCAGTTTTCTAAACTTGAAGTGGGTGGTGGGACCAAACTAACATTTCATTTTTTTTACAGCTTATATTGTAGTAAAAGTGACAGATAGGAAACAAATAAATAAATTTGACCTTAAATAGTGATACCCTAGGTGAGCCTTTGTATATAAAGTAGTGTAAGGTGCCAGGCATGGTGGCTCGTGCCGTAATCCCAGAATTCAGGAGGCAGAGACAGGAGAATTGCTGAGTTCAAGGCTTGCCTGGGCTACATAGTGAGCTCAGGGCCAGTGTGAACTACAAAGAGAGACCCTGTCTCAAAAAAAAAGTAGTGTAAGGTGACAATATGAAAAGTCTATATTTTAGGGAGGAAAGCTTTTTCTGGGAAAGTGACTTTTTGTCAGAAACCTGAATGAAGCATTTCAATGAAGGAGGGTTAAAGCTGAAGGAATAGCGAGCAAAGAAATCTTTAAGGAACACAAGAAAAGTATTACAAAGTTCAATGAGAATTTAAGAAAGACAGGGCTGCAAGAAAGATAGACAGGGCTTAGTTATGAAGGAGCTTGTTAGCTGGGAAAGGTTGGATTTAACATAATGGTGATGGAATATTTTGAAAAGGAGAGTAACACGATCTAATTCAATAAAATGAAAGGTGGGCGGCTAGGAGGATGATTAAGTGATATGCTGCTTAGAAGATATTTTGCAAAACATTCCACATATGATCAGATTGAGAGTAAATGGCTGAGGTTGGGAACTCATGAGATGCATAGGAAAGACCAACCACAGCCCATCAAGGGCACGCAAAAGTCATCTTACTGTGACTTCATTGAAAGACAAGGTTTTCTTCCGGGAAAAAGTGCAGATATTGGATCCCATGCAATAAATTGCCTTAAATGCTTGAGAGATACACAGACTTACCTATCAAAATGCTTTGTTCAAAACCATTTTCATTAGAAAAGTAGAGAGACCGATGGCTAACAAGACAGTGACTATGAATATGTGCTAAGGTATCTGACACAGGAGGAATATTAGTTTGATGCCAGTGAGGTTGCCCTGAGATTTACTGCAAAGCTCTCACCTCACTCACGGTAGCTTCCACCTTCCCAACAGCTCCACACTCTTTCTCACCTGGCCTGAAGTGTCCTCCACAGCTCAAACTCCTAACAGGTATTCTACCACAAAGTGAAGGCAGAGATTGGAGAAGTAACTGACAGGGATTCTCATTCAACCCCTTTTCTTATGAATATTGATGGGATTAGCCATTAGTATTTGCCACTCAGGCAAACAGAAAGCAGGGGTCTGAAGCAATGAGACTTAGATTGGATGAGCACCAGTAGAAGGGAAGAAGGATGGGAAGGCGATAACCACAATGAAACTAGGTTAACCAGAGTGTGTCTGAAAGGTTAAACTTCCTGACATCCAAAGGGAGCTAAATCTCAAGCCAGAAAAAAGAATTCTCAATGACAGTACTGCCTTTAAATTATGGACCAGGTGCTATGAAATAACCACCCCTAAGCTATGTCAGGCAAATTTTAAATCCTTTTCTTTAACAATATACTTAAGGAGCTTCAGTCTTATCAACACCCTGCTTTCAAGGTGCAGCATTCGTGAGGACTTCCGCCACCACACTGTGGTCACACTGGAGTTTCACGTCAGAGTGAATGACTGTTCAGTCAAGACCTGCCCTGGGAAGCAAAGGCTTGCTGAGGCCCTTGATTCACTCTGGCAGCTTCCTATTGCTCCTTCCACATGTAGTTTCCTATGCCCGACAGAGTGTGTCTCCCACTGGCCAGTGATAAGCAAAAAGGAAACCTCAAGAATTCAGACAGCGTTAGCATAGTGGCAATTCCTTGTATCATTAGACTGATTTAAAGGACTTTGATTTTCTCCAGGAAACATTTTGAAATTGCTGTTCTCAGCTCTTGCTAAACCCTTAGGTGGGTCTTCCCTATAGAAGAGAGTGGCAAGCTAACGTCAAATGGATTCTTGGCTGCCATCAGCATGTGCCCCCCCATCCTTCCTGCACCATTCGTCCCCTCTTAACTGTCCCTTTCCTGCTGTGAGTACAGCTGGAGTGTAGCTTCAGTGATCAGGAGGACAATGAAACTTGGGTTGGCCAATTCTGTTGATCAGAGGAACCCACAAGGTCGGAGGAGACTGAACTTGGCACAACGGTGTCCTCTACACTCCTGAAGACGTGGAGCTTGACTTCAGCCTTAACTTAGAGCAAGGCTAGGTGGCAGAAATTCAGAAGAGCTACCTCCACCCTGGCATGACTGGCATCCTCTGTGTTCTCACAGCCTCATACCTCCGAACCACCTCCTCCAACCCACCAAAGTCCTTTTCAGACTATCCCAGTCTCCTCTTCTCTAAATCCAAGTCTCTGTGTGCACTTTTATTCAGCTAATGTTTCTTGGATGCCCTGGAGAGTGAGGGGAATAGCATGGCCCCAAACAGTTTGGCCTCTGGAGGGGGGAAGGCAAGTCCCATGTGCAAAAGCCCCATGACTCCATGACTCCAAAGGCTTTTCCAGGCCTTTGCCCCAAAGCCTCCATGGCTCACTCCCTTTCTTACTCCACCTTCTACCTTAGGCTTGGTTGTGGTGACACGATGAGCTTTTGCTAATCCCCTTTGCTCCATGTGCCACACTGGACTGGAGAAAAGGTAAGCTGAGCCATAGACAGAGCAAGCTCGTGGTTCAGAAAGGCTCAGAAGTACCACCCTTTAGCTGTGTGACTTGAGGCAAGTTTCTCCACCTCTCTGTGCCTGTTTGTCATCTTCAGTGGGACTGATCCACCCACCATACAAGTTCCTTATGGGGGATTAACTGAGTTAGCCCAAGGGAAAAGCTCAGAATGGTGCACAGCACATGAGAAATGCCTGTGGTTATTATCCATTCTACAGGCCTTGTCAGCACACTGCATGACTCTCCAGGGTACAGCTCTGTTCATTTATCTTCGAATCCTCATCTCTAGCCCCTAGGCACAGCACAGACTGGACAAACACACAAGCTGAATATCAAACAAACTGAAGATTTGAACAGATATTAAATCAACAAATAATTGAACCCTCATAAGGTTTAATTTACAGCTCCTAACACATACACACACAGACACATACATGCATACAAGCACACACACGCAGACACACACATGCACCCACTCACTCAGGCATGCACACCACAGGGCTACTCTAAAGAATTCATCCTCACCTTGGCCCATACACACAAACCCTTGGGGGCTTCCAACTCCCACACAAACCCCTGCTCTGTGAGGGAATGAAGGTCAGAGGCCATGATCCGGAGGACACTGGGTCACCCAGCCCTGCCCTGCCCCAGCACGAACACCACCCTGCAGCAGCACCGTGGCAGTTATACACTGTGATGGACCTGCTTAATTGTTTCGCCTGCATAAGCACATTTTGCTTCATCCATTTGTCAAGCTGAAGGAAGGCTGTTTTATAAAGGGGGATTTAATTAAATGTTTTGTCCCAGCCTGGCCTTTCCCTTCCGCATCTGCATTATGCTTGTGTCATATTTTCCCTGGAGGGCAGGAAAACAATTTAGTGGAAATGAAGGATCCATTGATTTACTATTGAAAAAGGAAATGCCAAACTAACAACTCCCCTCTATAATTTTCTACTGACCATAAGAGAGAGCCCAGCCATTTAACTTAAAGACACTGTGTTTCCTGGTACACCTGGCTCTTTATATCTTTCTGTACTGTTCATGCTGTTGTGTTTATAGCCTTGCTCTTGATTGAAATTATTTTATGAACATTAGTAAGAGATATTTTTCTTCCCTGAACAAAATAGATGTTTCTGGTAAGTAGAGTCATTTAATTATTTCTACTGCTAGTTTGGCAACTAGGACTGGGGAGCCATTTCTTCCCTAAGCCCCTAACAGTGAGGTCGTAACACGCCTCCTGTCATTTAACCATGGATCTCCCACTGCGTATAGAATTTAACTTGACCTACTTTCCTGCCTGTTGAGCTGCCTCAGGCCTCAAATGTTCTTCTACTAGATCTCATCTGTTTTCTGGGTTCAAGTCTCAGATCTTTAGCTCAATACAGTGTCCCACTGCCTCAAAGGAAGCAGGCTACATTAACAGTCTGAGACAGTGGGGAATGGCAGCGCCCTTGCTGAGTCGCCCTGCCTCCAGCAGGCCACCCTCTGTCCACCACTGCAACTTGTTTTGCTCAAGAGGAAGGTTCGCAAGGAAAGGGGCACTAGAGACCAGGAAGGTGCAATTCACCACAGAAACACTCACATCACCTCTGAGATCTTTAACGTCCCTTCTGGCACTAACGATCTGTGATTTATTAATTCAGATTTAATTGAGCACCTGCTACCTGGCAGCTACTGCGGCTGGAGCAATTGTGAGGACAGAGAGAGGCACGCCTGACATGGAGGCCTCTGACATGGGATCCGGGAGCTGGGGAAGCTGGTAGAATCAGCTCTTCACAGAAACAAACGGAACATGACGACCGTGTGAAGTGTGTCGGGAAGATGTAGCCCCCACACACACCGGCTTTGCACAGCTCAGGAAGTGGGGGAGGTTTTCAAGAGGAAGCAAGCTTTCAGGAGGAAGTGCAACTCCAGTTATAGAAGATAAGTAGGGAGGAGTTTGGAGGAAGAGGATTTCAGAGAGACATCCTACCCTCCTCAGAAGCCCCCCACCCCAATCAGAGACCCACCAGCTATGCTGGGTGGGGCCAGTCAGTCAGGGTACATCTATCTCTACATTCCACACAGCACACATTACATCCTGTGCAGGAGAAATCTATGCTGCTGTCTTACACCAAGAATCAGGGCACCCACACTTTCACTGTTTCCTTTCCATCTATCCCAAGGACAAAGCAAACAGGAAGCCTCTGCCTCTGCTCTGACTTTCACAAGTCATCTCATCAAATGGGAGAGGTCTCATGAGACACAGCAATAACTCACCTTGAAGTTCCCAGTGGACTGAACAAGAGCGGGTGGAGTCTGTTTTGCATTTATAACACTTCCCAGCAGAAGGCTCGAAATGCTTTGTGAGCCACGATAGGCCATGGGGCCTTGTGTTAAACCTAAGTGCTCTCTTAATAAATATGCAGAGGCAAGGGGCCGGCACTTCAGGCACAGGGGTGGGCAGGAGAGGTGCCCAAGGAGGGCCCCCGTGGTCTCCCTGCCAGCAGCTGGGTTAGGCACCCTGCCCACCATTCAGTGCCCTCACCACAGGCCCAATGTGCAACTTCACGCAGTCCAAACCCACTTCTCCTCATACAAGAAGGAGCTTTCATGACCCAGTGTCTGGAAGGTACCATGAGAGCTGACAGACAGGAGCCGAGAGCAAGAAAAGGGCAGGGGTGGGGGAGCAGGAAAGACTTGTGCTGAGGATAAGGAAGGGCAAGGAGAGACACAGTCCGGCCTGGGGACCATGATAAAGGACTGTGGTCAGTGCCTCTTTTGTCTGTATACATTTTCTCCTGTTCCACCTCAGGCCCTGTCTTGTCCCTCCTAGGGGCAGAAATAACTCTGCTTTGTGCGTAGTTGTGTTAACCCTGAGGTGTATTATGGCGGAGGGAAGAGCACTCGAGTGTCGCTTTGCACCTGGTGGCACAGAAGTAGGGGCCTGGGGGAGACATCTCAGTGGACTTCCTGTCACCACTGAAATCCCACCACTACACAGGTGTTTCGTGCATGTCAGGCCTTCCTTCCATAACTTCTGTCTCCTGGAAAGCTTGGTTTCACTGGTTCACTCCTTCAAGGAACTAGTTGGAAGGCTAACATGCAAGGCAGTGTGCTAGAATCAAAGTAAACATAGTTTTCTTCACTCCCATTCTCTCCTCTTCCCCAAAATGTAATGAGTTCATAACGTTCTGGATAGTATAATTCAGCATAGAATTACATGTACAAGTGGAAATAGGTAAGCTATGTGTTTTCAATAGTGTTAGCGAAGCAGACAAATTCTTTTTACTCTTTTAAAAGGTTACTTGAACACTACAACTCTTTGTTTTCTTTAGGAAAAGAAGAGACTATTATATTCAAGCTCTCTTGCTATCTATCTACCAGCACCATTCCTCCCACTCAGAGAATCAGATCCATTAGAATTATGATGGAGAAAGAAACTTCTTTAAAAACCAAGACAAACCTGGTGTGGTGGTGCATGCCTGTAATTGCAGCATGTAGGAAGCTGAGGCAGGAGGATCACCATGAATTTAAGGCTAGCCCAGACTATGTATTATTCCCAAGGCCAGTCTGAACTATGTAGTGAGACTCTGTCTCAAAAATAAATAAATAATTTTTAAAAATCAAAGACAAATAGTCATAGGCTCTACCTTTAAGTATAATATGTGTATAATATATTATATTGCTTTTTGAGTTTTTAAAGTCCAAAAATAATGTTTTATGAAGTAAAATATTTTATTATATAAAGCAAGACTGAGAGGGATAGTTATTTTAAGAAAGATCTTTCTTTCTTTTTTTGTTTTTATTTTGTTTTGTTGGGTTGTTTTGTTTTGTTTGGTTTTTGTTTGTTTTTTTTTGGTGGTACCAGGTATCGAACTTGGGCCCTTGTGCTTCCAAGGTAGGTGCGGTACCACTTGAGCTAAATCCCTAACCCTTTTTAAGAAAAATCTTAATAAGGTTCAAAAAAATGCCAGTGGACTGTGTCACATATTGGTACAAATTCCCCAATTTTTTTGTGTGAGCTGTGTATATAATGTACCAATAAAGTTTACTGAATAATGCAAAAGAAAAAAAAAGAAATGCCAATGGAATGCACCTTCTCCCACTGAAAGATGGAAAAGATTGTAGACTAAGTGAGGGCACAGAAGCTATGTCTGAAATAAAATGAGGTCCAGGGTTGTGGAGAAGGGCGGTCAGGTCAACTGGGGTTGGGGTTGGGTTTGCTCAGCCCAGGCAACAAGGGATAGAAGGGGCCTGTGGGATGGATCTCATGAGTCTGGCTAAGAAAAGTAAAAGAAAAGAGATGGAGATGAGACTGAGACAACTGAGTGTGGAAACATCGGGGAAGATGCTGGGGTCTGGGCTGGAGGACTTGATTCCGCATTCAAGGGCATTTGAGAAGATGTGAGTTAGAGCTGAGTCACTCTGACTCAGGGTTAGCATCAGGAGGGGTGGAAACCTATGGGACTGGATCCAGGGGAGGTAAGATGAGCACCTGACCCAGAAGTACAGCCATGAGAAGACGAGGATAGTCGGGTTCAAGAAATGCTTCACAGGCAAGATCAGAAGACTCTGGGAAAATAAGGAATGAAGGATTTCCTTTCAACCCTTGCCCTTAGACTGGATGGGGCTAGAAAAGAAGAGGCCTGGGTTATTAGTATTGCAACAGAACACTGGAAAGGAAAATTACAGTGTGATACAGTGACTGGAAAGGAAAATTACAGGATGTTCTTCCATGAGTTCAGTTCAGAGGAACTCCAGGAGATGCCAGTATAATGAAAGCTAAACAAAGGATCCCCAAATAAACAAGATAACCTAGGGGGCTTTTCTTCCTTTTTCCTTCCTAACTCTCTCTTTTTAAATTATCAGCCACTGAGTATCTATGAAGTAGTTATGCTATATAGGAAACCAAAGAAACACAATTCACCATCTAGTCCCTGTCTTCA
>PVIC010041573.1:0-16169 GCA_004025085.1 Thryonomys swinderianus | reverse complement strand
TGAGCTCGAGGCTTGCCTGGGCTACACAGTGAGCTCAGGGCCAGCCTGAACTACAAAGCGAGACCCTGTCTCAAAAAATAATAATAATGATCATTCCAAGTCCGACACAAATTATAGGTTCATTGATTGCCACAGGGGATTTACATTCCCCAATGCCACCCTGTATCGCGTGTGGCCACTGGCAGTCAGTGAGGCCACGCAACTTCAAAACTGCTTTGCCACGTGGACACCAAGCAACGTGCATCACCAGACAGGGCTCTGGAGTTGAAAGAGAAGTGTGAACCTGAGCAGGAGCGTGACTGCAGCCACCACTGCATCCAGGGCCCCTGCTCCGAGCGCGGTGTTCTTACAGCCAAGGGCATCGCTGAAGCCGAGAGGCCCTTCAGCACGGAGAGGGCCTGGTCCTGCCTGCGGCGGGCTGTCAGTCATCGGTCCCAGGAGAGGTGGCGCGTGTTCCTCCACCACTGCCTGGGCACCTGGTGACGCAGCAGAGGATGTGGAGGCACGGCTGTGAGAGAGGACACCGTGAGTCCACGGAGAGCCGTCCCGTGGGCCAGTCCTTCGGCCGCAGGGCGGTGGCGTGGTCTCTGCACCGTGGCTCTCAGGAGGACGTACTGGATGGTGTCACCCGCCCTTTGATACCACAAACACCAGTGCTTCGGAAGTGCCACGTCTTTACGTCTTTACGTGAGTACATCTCAGGGGAACGGGACTGTGTCTGTCTACACAGGGACAGACCGGCTAAGGCTGGACCACTTTCCAGTTTCACTTCTCAGGTCCAAGAGGTCACTTCTGAATGCGGTGTGTGCACTGTGTCAGCCACGGACAGGTGCTGGTCAGCCGGGAAGTGTCACCGGAATATTTTGAAGGGTGTAATTAAAACCCTCAGCCAGGGGGCCGGAGGGTTAGCTCAGTGGTTCCGGCGCCTGCCTCGCAAGCGCAAGGTCCTGAGTTCGATCCCCGGTAACCACATATAATGCTGGGTGTGGAGACGCGCCCACCAACAATCAATACCGCATACCACAATGCCGGGCGTGGTGGCTCACGCCTGTCATCCCAGCACTCGGGAGGCAGGGACAGGAGGATTGCTGAGTTCGCGGCGGCTTGCCTGGGCACCATAGTGAGCTCAGGGCCAGCCTGAACTACAACGCGAGACCCTGTCTCAAAAAGCAAAAAAAAAAAAAACCCTCAGCCACTTTAAAGCACATACCCCTAGTTCTCCTGTGTTCACACGGCTGTTAGGAGCTGGACACAGAGCAAGCAGTTCTCACACACAGTGAGCCGGCCTTGTGCAACGAGCTGCCGGCCGCTGGCTTTGAGTTAGGAGAGGCTATCCCGAGGACTCACGGGACTTGAAAAAGCAGTCGACATTGGCTGGACATCTCAGTGACACAGAATGGGTCTCAAAACTTGCTTCCTATGTGTCCTCTTCAGCCTTCTCAATAAATACAGTCATTTTGGGAGAAAATACAAATTGTGCTCAAATCTCTAGGTAAAATGGCTGTTATTCAAAGCCAAACTGGACTTAAGGGGTCAACGTTGCAATTTTCAACACATTTGAAACAGTAGCAGAGATTCTGAAGAGACGGAGCCAGGGCCTTCTTTGTCCCAGAGGTGCATGATCAGCCTCCTCAGCTTCAGCGTGAGCACTGCCGCCCAGACGGAGAAGACTCCACCCAGGACAGGTTTCGTGAACACGCCAGGCAGATCATCTCTGTGCTGGAAGAGGACCAGCTGCTTGAGATCACCAGTCACGATGCCCAGAGATACCACAAAAACACAGGGAGGGGCTCTGATTTCCAACTTCCTGTCCTGTGAACTTGGGTTTCTAGATCACAGAACAAACTGGACACGTGCAGCACACTTCGGGTGTCACTGTCTCCCATCACCCCCAGATGGCACCATCCGGTTGTAGTAAAACAAATTCAGAGCTCTCGCTGGTCCTGCCTTATGCGAACTGTATAATTAGGAATCAAGTGCACAATAACTGTAACATGCGTGAAGCACCCCGAAACCAGCCCTCCTCCCCGATCTGTGGTAAAACTCTCTTCCATGAGACTGGTCGCTGGTCCCAGAAAGGTTGGGGCTGGCGTTCTAACTAGCGGGGGGAGTGGCACCACAGAGGCCCAAGTAGCAGATGCACCCCCGCCAGCTGGGGCAGGCAGAGCACAGGCATCTGGAGGACCGGATGCCTCCCCGTCATGCGCAGCCCTCAGTCTGCCGGGAGCACCCGAGACGCACAGCCCAGCAGAGGCCGAGCTTGTGACCACTTGCGATCCCTGGGCATCCATCCGCTGAGTCTGTGGGCACCGCACACCCTCCCAATGTGCGTCTCTCGCTCGGGGGCAGAAACCACTTCTGTTCTTGGCAGCCAAGTCCTTCAGCGGCCTTGGAATTAGTGCCTCATCATGGGCACTAGGTCCTCAGGGAAGCCAGTGGGGACAAAGTCTGGCACCGGTCACAGGACCTGAGTAGGAATGAAAGCAGTGTGGAACCCCATGGGTACTGGGCATGACAGTGATAAGCCAGGTGATTTTCTTAAAGGCGGCCTGATGACAGGGCCACTGGAGGCTCCGGTAGCAGCTGCTTCCTGACACTGCGGTGCTGCTCTCAGGCTGGCACGCAGTCCCACCACAGCCTCGGGGGCCTCGGTCTGGATGCTGGCGATGGAAGTGGGCAGGCAGGGCTGGCAGAACAGGGAAGCTCGCCCCACTTGCCTCCTGGGCAGGGGCAGTGGCGATGGTGGTGGAGTGCCCCTTCCCCTTTTAACGGGTGGCAGACGCCTGTCCGAGTGGCAAGAAGAGACGCATTCTCCTCACAGGTGCCCCTCTGTCTGTCGCACTCCTCCCGATAGCCCGGCACGCCCGGGGCTAGAGGCAGCGAGAAAACCACTGGCCAGCCCAGAAAGAGAGCGCCAGCCTGCAGGACCCAGGCCACGCCACGGCGACTGCCCCTCATGAGTCACTCTGCACAGCCGGACGGCGCCCGGGTCGGGAAAGGCTGCTGCGAGAAGAGGAGAAGGAGACTCGGGCCTCACCTGTCACACCGCGGACGGCCTGAGAGAAGTCCCGAGCAGACTGCTCCAGTGAGTGTGCCCTCCCGAGCGCTTGCCTGCATGCAGAAGGGGTCATTTCCACTACTTCCACACTTGACTTTAGGGTGCTATGAATATCTGTGAATGAAAAGGCAAAGAAAAGACTAAGAGATATAGAGTCTGGATATTATAACTTAAGGCTCACAGAACACTTACAAAAATTGGCGACAGGGCTGGAGGGTTAGCTCAGTGGTTCCGGCGCCTGCCTCGCAAGCGCAAGGTCCTGAGTTCGATCCCCGGTAACCACATACAATGCTGGGCATGGTGACTCACACCCACCGGCAATCAATACCACATACCACAGTGCCGGGCGTGGTGGCTCACATCTGTAATGCCAGCACTCGGGAGGCAGAGACAGGATTGCTGAGTCCGAGGCTTGCCTGACTACATAGTGAGCTCGGGGCCAGCCTGAACTACAAAGCAAGACCCTGTCTCAAAAAAAAAAAAAAAAAAATTGGCAACAGACCACAGAGAAAACGTCAAAGGACCCCCGTGACAGCACAACTCATGGGTCCCCTATGCTCATCCCACGCTGCTGCTAACTCCCAGCTCACCAGGGCCTGTGTGCCCAGGGGCCTGCTGGCAAAATGGCACAGGAACCTGCTCGTCCTCTCCTCCCTGCCACGGTGTGACGAGCACATGCCTCAGGTCTGAGGGGCCAGAGGAGCAGGTCCAGTTCCCGCCAGTGGGCCCAGCGGGGAGTGTGCCGGCCCAGAGGCAGCCCGGCCCCAGCCACTGCCTGTCCAGCATGGGCAGGGAGACGGCAGAGGTGGAGGTGGCCATCTCTGCACAGCCCTGCCGCTCCTCTCCGAGAGGACAGCCAGAGGGAGCCGTGAGATGCTCAGGAGAAGTCAGTGGGCTATGAAAGTAATTTGGGCTGATGAGAGTATTCTGGGGTTACAGCTGCCAACCTGCTAACATATTTTAATGCAATAAATTATATAGTTTAAAAGAGTGAATTTTATGGTATGTGATCACATCTCAAAGTGGTTAGGAGCAGAAGTGGGTAAAATGTCTTTGAATATAGGGGTGAGAAAGGCCAAAGTAGAACACCAAGAAATGCATGGAAAAATACAAACTTTTGAGGTCAAAATTTAAAGTTTCCATACAGAAAAAAATATTGTGAACAAGTATTTTAAAAATGGAGTAACCAGGAAAAATATTTACAACAACCCGAGATAGTTAATGTCTATAAATTTTTTTTTTTTTTTTTTTTTTTTTTTTTTTGCTTTTTGGAGACAGGGTCTCACTTTGTAGTTCAGGCTGGCCCTGAGCTCACTATGGTGCCCAGGCAAGCCGCCACGAGCTCAGCAATCCTCCTGTCTCTGCCTCCCTAGTGCTGGGATTACAGGCGTGAGCCACCATGCCCAGCATTATATGTGGTAACCAGGGATCGAACTCAGGTCCTTGTGCTTGCAAGGCAGGCGCCGGAACCACTGAGCTAACCCTCCGGCCCGTCTATAAAATTTTTTAATAGAACAATAAGAAAATTATGAAATACCAAAAGAAAACAGGTACTAGGTATGTTTAATGATAATGTACAAGAACAGAAATACTGATAGTTGCTCAAATCACAAAAATGACCCACTGTAAATTACTAAAAATACAAAGAAAATCGATTAAATATTTGCTTTTCTGGTGGCCAGTAGGGCAAAGTCCTGTACCAGTGACAGGACACATCTTTCAAGGCCACTGACGTGGGAACGAGGTGGCATCTGCTAAAAGTCCAACCTCCACCTGCAGGGTTCGCTCTGGGGACAGCAGAGCACATGGACACACCAGAGAAGGCCACGTGTCTGTGGCTCGCCACATGACGGAGGAGCTGGCTGCTGTCGGTACGCACACACGTGTGCACACGCACACACATGCAGAGGAGCAGGACACAGCAATCAGCGCAGGAAAAGCCTGCACCCCCTGGTACAGACAGAGGCTGCAGAGGAGGAGGATACACACAGGAAACATTACCCCTGGGCACCACAGCTCGCCAGAGCGGCCACACGGATTACAGCAGCGCACACATCTCAACACCGAAATTTAAGAATTTAATTAGAAAAATCAAGGGAAACATTTTAATGAGCCAGTATTATTGTCTTCTGTAGGACAGGATTTGGTTGCTATTTCAAGGACAAAGCCACATAAGAAAGCTGTAATTCATGTTTGACACACAGAGACTTCAAGCCTAATCGAGTAAGACACGATGAAGATGTCAAATGGAGACTCAAGACTGTTCCAAGCTTTTAACAGCAGTCCAGAATCCTCACTGTAATTTAAGAAACTATGATTTTAGGAAATTACAACAAATGAAATCTCTCCGTAAGAGCAAGTGAGGACCCCTTTGAAGTCTCATGTGAACCAGACAAGGTGTGTTCTGAGTCCCAGGGCCTGGGCCTCTGCAGCCCACACCCCACTCCCATCACAAGCACCTTCCGCTGGTTTCGTCCTTCGGAAGACCTCCGGCAGCAAGCCGTGATGCCACCTGGAGACTGGTACTACAGGAGAACACTCAGGTAGCAGCTAACATTTACCACACGCCAGAGTGGCAGACCCTGGCAGGTCCGCGGCCAGGGCACCCTGGCCTTGGCCTAGTGCAGACAGACCGAAGGGCTGTTAAGTATACTGCAGGCAGGATGGTCACACAGACCCAGTGCAACCCGCACTGCACACCAGAGCCCAGTGAAGAACACAGAGGAAGCTGGTGCCAGGCAGGGGCCGGGCCCGGCCAGGACAGCCTCAAGAGGTGCCAGTCAGGCTCTGGCAGGTCCACACTGTGCTGTCAACCCGTCAGGGCCTCCCAGAGCAGAGCATGCAGCCCCGACTCTGAGGCTGTTACCCGGGAGCCCTGGCTTCAGGAGCCCTCCTCTGCCCACGGTGGGAGCCGAGCTGCCAGGCTGGACACCTCCCGCGGGGCCTTCAGCCCGTCCCCCACCCTCAGCAGCCACCGTCTAAGACACAGGCGACAGTTCTGAAACACGTCCTGGCTTTTAGTGCCTCTTTTTGTTCTGGAAAGGCACACAGACACGTGCTCTTAGACAGAGCTGGGCTGGGTCTGAAGAAGGTCCTGGGTGAAGGCAAGAGCCACCTGCTCACAGGGCACCACTATGAGCAACTTCTCAAAGTGGCAGGACAAGCCCTGCTCACAGCGATCTCAAGGGCTGGACGGATCCCTCACTTGCACAATCACACGGGCGTGTCCGCTCAGGGGGTTCCCACAGCACCGCTGCAAGGCAGCACTGGCACCAGGCCTGGCGGCTGTGCTCCAAAACAGTGGGCCTCTGCGGGCTGTCCGCACGGGCCAGGTCAGAGGGCTGCGACAGGGAGCCGGCCGCACCTAGCCCGTCACCACGGCAGCGGGAGGAGGCGCTGCCGGGTCCTGCGTGGAGTCTGAGAACCTGAACAAGACCAGAAAAGGAGGGAGCGGCACAGAAGAGCACGAGGACATGGGTACGTGCACCTGTTCCTACGGTGAATGGTTTTAAGTATCTCAAGTATACACTAATAGAAAGGAAGGGGAAAAGGAAGCCAGACATGGGGCGTCGGAAAGCGTGAGGCGGAGCTGCACCAGTCTGCACTGGCGTCGCTTCGTCAGTCTGGGGGCATGTGGCCCGGGACGGGCGCCCCCAGCCCTCCTCACCCACCAGACCAGAGTGTGGCTCCTGCTCACAGGGCGCCCGAGGGAGGGCCCGCGCCCCAGGCCCCAGTGGGGGCTAACACAAAGGACAGACTGTGCCACTCTTCAGACTGCACCAGCACTATGCCAGGGCTGCCCAAGAGGTGCCACCAGGAGGCAGCCAGGCTGGCATCAGCGGTGCTCCTGGAGGGCTTCAACACGCCATGAAAGAACAGCTGCACCGGTAGCACCACCCACCTAAAGCAGCCCCATCCCCAGAGCGCCTCCTGCCGGTGACGGGTGGCGCGGCCGCTCCTCTCCAGCGCCGCTGCTTCCGGACGCCGCCGCCGCCTGCTCAGCTACCACTCACGCAGCACACTGCTGCCGCGCCGTCCGCCTCCTGCACACATCAAAGACGTACCCGAGCACGACTGATTGTATTTAACCTTGAAAAAGCAACGTTCCCAACTGAATTACCCTGAATTGGCAGTTAAATAGCTTCATTCCTCATCTGAGTGACCTCCTGTAAAGATGTGTGAATCAACCATTCAGCTCTATAGTTTTACAATAGCTATCTGCGTGTTTGCAGGTTTCTTAAAATTTTAATTACCTTTCCTATAGTGCAACAAGTAATTTAAATAAATACTTTTGGGCCGGAGATATAGCTCAAGGGTTCCAGTGCCTGCCTAGCAAGCACAAGGTCCCTGGTTCAATCCCCAGTAACCACATACAACCATACTGGGCGTGGTGCCTCACACCTGTCATCCCAGCACTCAGGAGGCAGAGGCAGGAGGATTGCTGAGTTCAATTGCCTGGGCTACATAGTGAGCTCAGGGCCAGCCTGAACTACAAAGCGAGACCCTGTCTCAAAAACAAATAAAGAAATAAATACTTTTGTTGTAATGAATTTTCGCTGAGTAATGTTCAAAGGCCAAACAAATTTTTAAAAATAGTCTTCATGTCAGTTCCTCTTTCAAAACAGATTCCAGTTGTTTCTTAAATTGAAACTTAGTATCCACGTTGGTACTGGAATAACTTAGTGGTCTGTATCTGGGGTTTAAAGACTAACAATAGGGCTGGAGATTTAGCTCAGTGGTTTCAGTGCCTGCCTTATAAGCACAAGGCCCTGAGTTCCATCCCGGTAACCACATACAATGCTGGGCGTGGTGGCTCACACCCACCAGCAATCAATACCACATACCACAGTGCCTGGTATGGTGACTCACACCCACCAGAAATAAGTACCACACACCACAATGCCAGGCGTGGTGGCTCACGCCTATAATCCCAGCACTCAGGAAACAGAGGCAGGAGGATTGCTGAGCTCAAGGCTTGCCCGGGCTACATAGTGAGCTCAGGGCCAGCCTAAACTACAAAGCGAGACCATGCCTCAAAAAAAAAAAAAAAGACTAACAATAAAACAACAGAAAATACCAGCATGCATCACGCATAGTAAGAAGCTGTACTGTTTTGCCCAGTCTTGGTGGATCTGTGTGTTTGAGCTGAGTTACTGAGCACAGGCTGACCGCAAACACAGCATGGGGGCTGCCAGCGCCTCCAGCACATTAAGCAGGTGATGCAATAGCTTTCAGCCTCTGCAGAGCTTGGGAGAGACTCCTGGACCAAGCAGGAGCCACTCACCTACTATGGAAGATAGAAATAAAACAAGTTTAAATGTTTTAAATCATTAAATATATACAGTAAGATGCACGCTTCCACTATAGGATGCAAAGAACAGTATCTACTAGTAACCTTATGACAAAGAGACAGTAAGAAATATCCAATTATCCTCTGTTCCGTGTTCACCAAAATTACTGCCCTTTATAAAACTGATATGAATCAAGCATGGTGGTGCATGCCTATCCCAATACTTGGGAGGCTGAGGCAGGAGGATTGCTGCAAACTTGAGACCAGCTTGGGATACATAGTGAGTTTAAGGTCAGCCTGAGCTACATAGTGAAACTGTGTCCCAAAAAAAAAAAAAAAAAAAAAAAAAGAATGCAAATAGCATATAAATACCTTAAGTTTTAGCAATGATTTGTTTTTTCAGTGCCAGGAACTGAAACTAGAACCTCACACATGCTAGGCAAGGACTCTACCACTGTGCTACATTTGCAAGTTATGGGCCATGATGGTATTCAAGACTAAAAACTTACATATTTGGGCCAGAGAATTAGTTCAGTGGTTCCAGTGCCTGCCTCACAAGTGCAAGGTCCTGAGTTTGATCCCGGTAACCACATACAATGCTGGGCATGGTGACTCACACCCACCAGCAATCAGTACCACACACCACAGTGCCGAGCATGGTGGCTCACGCCTGTCATCCCAGCACTCGGGAGGCAGAGGCAGGAGGATTGCTGAGTTCGAGGCTTGCCTGGGCTACATAGTGAGCTCAGGGCCAGCCTGAACTACAAAGCGAGACCCTGTCTCAAAACAAAACAAAAACCTTACATATTTATAACCAAGTATGAAATTACTTCTTGCAAAACTTTAATTGCTGATATATTTTAAAGTCTCACTAGAAGTATCTCATAGAAATAGGAATAACAACTGTAAGGAAAACATCTCATAAACAAAAATAATTTGCCAGTATATCCAAATGTCATTTTTAAAAGTAACATTATACCAGTTTTTTAAGGACTGTATTTGCATTCACATTTTTAAAAATCTCTACCAGTTCTACCTGTATGCATTCAACACTGTGCTAACGACAGGAAGCGCCCAAGGCTGGGAACGGCGGGGACCCGCGTCTCTGGCGGCTGATGCTGTGGCCAGTGCGCTGTGCAGTGGCAGCCCCGGGAGCACGCTGGGCCCTGTCGGCTCGGGGGAGGCAGCAAGGCCGTCCTGACCCACGGAGCGGCTGCTCCAGAGACGGCACCAGGGACAACAGCGCGGTATGCACGAGCTCATAGACAGTCTCCTCAGAGCAGAAGCTACACAAAGCTATGCAAATGCTGAGCCTCAGAAATAGCGTGGAAAAATAAGTAGAAAACCAATACGAATGCCATAATTTATAAAATTTGTCACTGTAAAATAATTTATTTAAAGACTGCAGAACCAAATCTTAATTACCTGCTTAGTCTCCCCAAAAAACTCTGCACTCTGCAGTTCTGGTACCCTTTTCCAGCGGACACGAGTGCTGAGAAGAATGGGGCACCCCACGCCCCGAGAAGCCCCGTGGCCACCAGGGCACACCGGCCCAGGGGCGAGGCCGTGGTGGGGCAGTCCTCAGCGGAACCGGCCTGCCGCCAGCACATCTGCAGGTCTCGCGACGGCCCGGCACACGCGTGGCCACGATCTCCCGGAGACGCGTCCGTGCGGGGTGTGCCCAGGAGCGGGCGCAGCGCCTGTGCGCCTGGCAGTCAGGGCACTTGAGACCCGGAGAAACCCTCCTTCCAGCTGAGGCTCGTCATCTGTTTGGAAAAATCAAGGTGCGCACAACTACGACATGCACAACGCGCTACTCCAGCTGACGGATGAAGCCCGGCTTCAGTTCTAGGACGAAAGAAACTTTTAGAGGAACAAACCATCAGCACAAAGACAATGAGAAGTTTAATATTTTATAAAAACAACTGCCGGACGTCTTGCGAATTCCCGGCGCTGACACAGAAGCCACCAGTGTTCTCCTGAGCGTCCCTCTGCCCTCCCCCGCCCTGGTCTGCTTGATGTCCAAGGTTCAGTAAAACCTCAAAGCTTGCAAAGAATTCCCACGTAAAAAGAAGCAACAGCGCAGTCACAAGGCAGCAGGCTTATTAAGTTTCTAGGTGTGCAGGCCTTAGGCCGAGAAGTCCACCACCCAGTACTAGACTGCTGCCGTGTGCCGAGTGTCGGCTGGAGACACAAAGTGAATACTTTTACTTTAAAGCTAAGCTGCATTTTCAAAGGATGAGGAGCTCAGAAGGAAATGCTGAAGTATAAATCAGGAGTATATGGTGCTTATAGATAGTATAGATTAAATTTTCTTATTGTTTGGTTCTATGTGGAAATATTTCACATCAACAGATACAGACTCTCTTTTATAAATTTCTCCTCCAAAAGAATCTTTAAACTCAACAATTTGAGGAAAATGTTTTACTTTTGTCTGAGCACAAACTATTGCCATACACATGGCGTGTGTGGACAGACATACCTCATTACACAGATCATGTGACGATGAGCCATGTGCAAGGGGCCAACCCAGTATCCGCACGCGTGGTGCTCAGGATCCTGCCTAACAGGTGACAGTGCACAGCATATGCTCATGGCTCTTGATCAGTGGACTTAAGAGACAAGAAACAATTCCAGGGATTATTTACAATGTAATAAGAGCGGATTATCAGATTATGTTGCAATAGAAACTATTTTCACATCAAGAATACCAACTCCGTGAGCGCTGGGTATTGAGCTGGTAACTTTTATAAGTGGGAGGCTTAAAGTGGAGTATACAAAAGTAGCCAAGGCCTAGTGAATGGGAGGAAGGGGTTTCTACCATTAAGCATTGACGTTTCTGATAAACATCACAGAAGCACAGAAAACTAAGTGATTCTTGAAAAAGAATGCTTTAAAAAAGTGAGTGTACATATAGCCTGTAAGGCAAAATCTAAGTTGCCAGTGTACTCCACACTGGCAACCATGTTACAAGAGGTAACACTGAATATACACAGGTCAGCTGCTCCTCGCTGTGGCGGCAGCCCGGGCAGCGCTCCGTACAAACACAGAAGACTCTCCTGCGACTCCTCACCAAGGCTCCAGGTGTAAAAGAACTTACTGTTTTGCCTTGGCTCCATGTCTAGTGAAAATTCTGCACGTCAATTGGAAACTAAGTTTTTTTAAGGAAATAAAAAATAAGTTTGCAATTACTGTAGTTCCAGTGCGGCTGACCAGCCTGCAAAGGGCCTGGAAACCTCCCTTGGCGCCAGGGAGCCCTCCAGGGCGGTGGCTCCGCGCTGAGCGGAACAGCGGGAGCTGGCGGAGCTTTGCAAGTCTCGGTTTGCCTTTCCTGATGACATAGTTACTGACGAGGCCGGGAGGAGCGTGATCCCCATGTCTCCAGGGATCTGTGCTGAACCACAAACTACCAGGTTTACAAGAAGGCTGAATTTAAAAACAAGAGCAGCAATGGCCAAGGTCTGGATTATAACAAAAGACACCGCTGGCCCCACACACGCGGGAGGTCACGTGGAAGCCTCTGCAGCAGCAGGTGGGAGCGTCCGGCGCGGCCTCTCCGGGCTCCGCTCTTGCTTGCGGAACGCTCGCCCCTCGGGTCTCACAGTGCTTTCTGATGCCCGTTTGCGGGTGGTCTGGCTGCTTCTGAGTCCCCTGCAGTACTGGACGGGTGGAGTTTATGGAGCCCTGCAGGAACATTAGGGAGACGTTGAGAGGGGGCCCGCGGGGTGGGCGGGGCTGGGTGACAGGAGAGGCTGGCGAGCAGAACGCGCGGTTCGCTGCGGGACAAGCCAGGAAGCACAGGCCTCTTCTCCCCACCGCAGCTCCTCTGCAGACGGCCTGAGCGGAAGGGAGCAGGGGGACAGAAGTCACCGTGTCCCCCAGGACAGCACGCGGCCAGGGTCAGCAGAGTCGGTGTGGGGCCTCTTCCCGACTCAGCAGCACTCTGAGGTCGCCACCCCACCCGAGGGCCAGCGGGGCTTCCAAGCGAAGCCTCCTCCTTTCACAGCGCCCCGTTTCCTTCCCTCCTCGCCTGGCAAATGCATTCCCGTCCCAAAGTACATTATCCCGGGGGCCCGAACCTGCAGCAGAGAGGACCCCATGACTGCTCAAGACACTCATACGTGGGCTCAGTGGCACTGCGCGCCTGCCTGGCAAGCACAGGGTCCTGAGTTCAGCCCCCAGTGCCACAAGAAACAAAAAGAGACATTCATACATATGCACAGAGAGGCAAATATAAGCAAGGATACCAAAATACTGAACATGTAATTTTTTTTTTAAGGCAAAGGGGAAAACTACCAAAAAAGAGAAAGAAATGCAAAAGAATAGACTGAGTATAAAATCACTTCACAACTGGGCTGGAGGATTAGCTCAGTGCTTCCAGCGCCTGCCTCGCAAGCACAAGGTCCTGAATTCAACCCCGGTGACCACATACAATGGTGGGCGTGGAGACTCACGCCCACCAGCCATCAATACCACATACCACAGTGCTGGGTGTGGTGGCTCACGCCTGTCATCCCAGCACTCAGGAGGCAGAGGCAGGAGGATTGCTGAGTTGGAGGCTTGCCTGGGCTACATAGTGAGCTCAGGGCCAGCCTGAACTACAAAGCGAGACCCTGTCTCAAAAAAAAAAAAAAAACACTTCACAACTTAGTCACCTCCAGAGAAAAAAGTCATCACTCCCTTTTTCTATGACCTGAGCTTCCAGCACACAGCGCTTCCCTATGTGGCACACTGGCTGGACAAGCAGGGCCGTGCCCTGGCGGGAAGGCGAGCACAGGGCACTGCAGGGCCTAATGGCACAAAAGTTTCGGGCACTTTAGCAAAAAGAATTCACAATGACAGACAAATACATAAGCAGCACCTCTGCAAGGGAGCTTCTGAAGAAATAATTTCCACGAAGCGCAGACCCTTGTGAACCCTCAAGAACTATACGGGAAAAGTCTGCCTCCCCGGGTGGGGACTTCCGTCACACAGCTCCCTGTCACTCTTCAACGCAGCACTCTGCGTCCTAAATACTCTGTCACCTGCCTGTCTTAGTGGCATAAAAAGTAAAACTGAGACTAGGAAATTGGGAAGGGAAAAACCCCAAACAACAACGGTTCTGGTCCAAGAAATGGCCACACCCACAGGATAACCCAGGGCGCAGTTCGCTGGCAGACAATGGAAAACAGCCTGGACGCGCTCCTACCAGCTTGTCCACCGCTGGTATACACGTGACTGTCCTCCTGGGCGACGGGAACGACTGATGGCACAAGGGACACGTCACACATGAGACAATTACACATGTACCAGCAGTGGCTCAAAGCTGCCTGGCAGCACAACATGCAAGTTACAGCCCCCTCATGAACATGTTAAACCAGGCTTGTCAGAAAAGGCACTGAGTGCCAGGTATGGTGGCTCACACCTGTCATCCCAGCACTCCGGACACAGAGGCAGGAGGACTGCTATGAGTTTGACGCTAACCTGGCCCCCACAGTGAGTTCAGGGCCAGTCTGAACTGCAAAGCAAGACCCTGTCTCAAGAATGAGAAGGGAACAGAAGGGGAGAGGAGGGGGAGGGGACGGGAAGGGAGGGGAGGGGGAGGGCAGGGGAGGGCAGGGGGCAGACTGGGTTCCCTTCTGAAACGGGAGCGCAGCCTCATCAGTGCATTCTGAAAAACTGCAGAGCGCTCCGGAAACAAGTACCGATTGCCATCATCACTGTGTCCAGTGCGTGCCAGGGTCTCTGTGATGTGAACACTATTCTAATCAGTGGACAAAAGAAGGGGATAGAGGAGGAAGAAGAGATGAGGCGAGACGAGAACAGAAGATAAAAGGGCTAAAAAGAGAATACGGTAAAAGAGAAAAAGGATAGAAAGAATACAGTGAATTTCAGGATCAAATTGTGGCTCTCAGTGAAGGCAGGCTGAAGCTCCCCCGTCACTCACACACTGCCTTTCCTTTGGGGAAATGCCCCGAGGAGTGTCCCAGGGGACAGTGCAAGATACTCAGAAAGGAAAGGAACCGCACCAGTTTCACTCTTGGTCATGGCGTTGCTTGTGTGCTCGCGCGGCCCTGGCGCCCTGGACCTCTGCCTGCGTGGGCTCCGTTTACTCCCCGACAGTGGCTTCCCCAGGCTCAAGCCCAGGCTGCCGACAGAAGCCCTGCTCATGCCACATTCACTGCAGCCCTACCATGGAGGCCTCATGTGGCTGAGATTACAGCAAGCTCGCAAAGTCAGGCTTAATTCTAGCCTTCTGACAAGGGCCCCCTTCATCCCCCAGCTTTTAACAGGGCCAGGGTACAAAGCCCAGGCGTTACAATTTATGAAACTGCCTGGGGCTCTGGCTGAAGGAGATGCAGCCTTTTCTTCTCAAGATGATGCCGCAATCAGCCGTCCCTCTCACAGGGCACAGTCACGGTAAAATACGTAGAGGGCCTGGACAGACCCTCTGACACCTTTTTTCTTCCCAGCCACCACACATTCAACTCCCAAGGCTGGGAAGGGCTGGGGGCTTGAGAAGCTTGCTTACTGCTCCTGTGGTTTAAGTTAGCTGAATGCTGACCCTCAGTGAACCAGTCAGTGAGCTGCCCTTTCAAACAGCTAACGTTGTAAGGGATACACAAGCCTTTACATCATGTCACTCAAGTAAATGAGTTAATGTCAGGATTTCCCATAATAAATTACTCACTTGCCCTTCTTTGCTAATAAAAATACCCCAAACCCAAGACAGCCTGTGCCGTGCTGGTAGCTGTAAGGTGCAAGCCTTCAAGGGTTTCGCATTAATGCGGAAGTAAACAGGAAAACGCCTTCACAGCCTTCGACAGTTTCAATACCGTCAATGACCTGATTCTGTGTGAGTGCTGGTGAAGACTTTGACTCCTGAGGCTGAGCACATTTAGAAGCTGAATGAAGACAGTGTTAACTGAAAATTTAATGCACGGTCATTAATTAGCAGAGAAAGAAAGACCCATCACCCTCAGGATTACCTAGGGCCTTGAAAAGTTCTTCTCGTACAGCAGAGGTGAATTTTCTGACCAGACACAATGTTGTCACAATGGCGAAGAGTAAATTGTAGGACAGGACAATATAGAAATTGCCCAGCCAGTTAAACCTTCCGAAGTCTCCAAGGAGGTCAAATCTAGTGATTCCTGTTAGAAAGAAATAAAAGACCCTTAGTGAAAACTGGCTTGTCTCCCGCTCTGTCCCCGGGCTGCCTGATGGAGCACCTGCAGGTCGGCAAGCCGTGCCAGCCAGCCTCACCTGTGTCGCCTAGGCCAGGGGGGCGCGAGTGACCACGGGAGGCTGGCACAAGTGTTCTGTCCCACAGCTCAGAATGCAGGTCACGCGCTGCTCGCCTGGCGAGGAGGGCGACTGGACCTGGCGGCTGCGTCTGGTCCCAGGAAGCCCGCGCCCTGCTCCTGCCACGGCTCTGCTGCCCGCCAGCCCCAGAAGGCAGGCTGAGCGCCCTGCAGAGAGCTGCCCCGAGGCCCTCGCCACGGAGGAGGCTTCCGACAGGCGCAGGCCCGATTCCTTGCGACTCACACTGCGCGCTTGCTCGCTCACATCTGTGAGAACAAGGCCCCAGAGAAAAACCTTACATGGTCTCCGCTTTTGTTACACAGAGGAATAAATACACAGGGTCATTTCCTTCCACACACAGCACTGTCAATCTGAAGTTAGTGCTACAGACTTACGAAGTAAAAAGGCAAGCTGGAAACACAGTGGGATCCTACCACAGATGCGTTCCATTATTTAAACGCACCCCACATCTTTTTAAAAATCTTTTTTTAGGGCCGGAGGGTTGGCTCAGTGGTTCTGGGGCCTGCCTCGCAAGCGCAA
>PVIC010041572.1:0-16176 GCA_004025085.1 Thryonomys swinderianus | reverse complement strand
GAAAGCTTGTGCCGTAGGATGAATGAAGCAGAGAACCGAATCTCAGACCTAGAGGACAGCATAGCACCCAATGAGCAGGAAAGGTATAATCTATGGAAAAGAGCAAGGGACCATGAGAAATCAATTCAACAGCTTCTAGATGACTCAAAGAAAAATAACATAAGACTGATTGGAGTCACTGAGGAAGCAGGAGACAGTGTAAAAGACATAAAAAAGCTATTGGCAGAGATGACAACAGAAAACTTCACAGGAAAAGAAATAGACAAACAGATAAATGAGGCCTATCAAACTCCTAAGCACCATGACATAAAAATATCTACACCTGGACACACAATTATCAAGGTTCCAGATGTACAACAAAAGAATGAAATACTGAAAGCAGTGAGAGAAAGGAAGAAAATCACGTACAAAGGGAAGCCCATTAGGATCACAGCAGACTTTTCAACACAAACACCCAGTGCAAGGAGAGCATGGAGGGAAGTATTTCAAGCACTGCAGGGAAACAACCTCCAACCTAGACTGTTGCATCCTGCAAAACTATCTTTCAGGATAGATGGGGAAATAAGATACTTACATGAAAAAGAACATCTGAAAAACTTCACAATTACAAAACCTGCACTCCAAAACATCCTAAAAAACATCTTGGGAAAAACACAGAAAATTCCATACCCATGAGACCCAGGAGAGTGAATTCACTGGGGCAAACAAGAAACTAAATAGAAAAGGGGAAAAGTAAAGAAGAAAAGAACTGAGAACAGGGAAACATGGCAGCCCTGAATATGTCCATGTCAGTCATAATCATTAATGTCAATGGATTCAATGGGCCAAATAAAAGACACAGACTAGCAGATTGGATCAAGAAGCAAGATCCTACAATCTGCTGAATACAGAAAACATACCTAATTCAGAAGGAAGCCCATAGACTGAAAATAAAAGGGTGGAAAAGAACCCTCCAGGCCACAGGAAACTGCAAAAGAGCAGGAGTGGCTGTTTGGAGATGAAATAGATTTCAAACCCAAACTGATTAAAAGAGATAAAGAAAGTCACTATATTCTCATACAGGGAACTATCCAAGAGAAAGAAATAACAATCATAAATATTTATGCACCAAACTCTAATGCACCAAACTATATAAAACAAACATTACTGGACATGAAAAGCCAGTTATCCCTGAATACAATAGTAGTAGGGGATTGTAATACTCCATTGTAACAAATTGACAGATCAACTGGACAAAGAATCAATAAGGACATACTTGAGCTAAATCAAACTTTGGAGCAAATAGACTTATTAGATGCCTACAGAATTTTTCATGCTTCAGAGCAAGAATATACCTCCTTCTCAGCTGCTCATGGATCATTCTCCAAAATAGATCACATTCTAGTCCATAGAACAAGCTTAAGCAGATGCAAAGGAATCAAAGTTATCCCCTACATACTATCAGACTATAGTGCCTTGAAACTGGAGCTGAATAGCAGAAGTAATTCCAAGATCCTCACAAACACATGGAAATTGAACAACACTCTGTTAACCAACCAATAGACCACAAAAGAAATTAAAGAAGAAATTAAACAGTTTCTACAACTAAATGACAACCACAGCACAACATACAGGAATTTATGGGACACAATGAAAGCAGTTCTGCAAGGGAAATTCGTAGCAGTGAATGCCTACACTTGGAAAATAGAGCAAACTGCAATAAAAAAATCTAATGATGAACCTCAGACAACTAGAAAAAGAGGAGCAAAACAAACCCAAAGCACATACTAGAGAGGAAATTATAAGGGTCAGAGCAGAAATTAATGCAATGGAGACAAAGAGAACAATACAAAGAATCAATGAATCAAAGAGTTGGTTCTTTGAAAGGATAAATAAGATCGACAGACCCTTAGCCAACCTTATCAAAGGAAGGAAAAGGCTCAAATCCATGCTATAAGGAATGAAAATGGGGAAATCAGCACAGACCCAAAGGATCATAAATGCGTACTTTGAAAATCTATACTGTCAGAAGATCGAAAATCTAGAAGAAATGGATAGATTCCTGGATGCATATGAACTTCCAAAACTGAATGAAGAGGATATAAAAATGTTAAACAACCTGACATCAATCTGTGAAATTGAAAATGTAATAATGAATGTACCAACAAAGAAAAGCCCTGGTCCTGATGGCTTCACTGCTGAATTCTACAAAACTTTTCAAGAAGAGTTAATACCAGTACTTCTCAATCTCTTTAATGAAATTGAAAGGGAAGCAGTACTCCCCAAATCATTCCTTGAAGCAACCATCACCGTGATTCCAAAGGCAAGGAAAGATCCCACCAAAAAAGAAAACTACAGGCCAATCTCTCTAATGAACATTGACGCAAAAATCCTCAACAAGATACTTGCAAACAGAATATAGAAAGTTATCAAGCAAATCATACACCTTGATCAAGTCGGATTCATCCTAGGGATGCAAGGCTGGTTCAATATACATAAATCAATCAATATAATACACTATATTAACAGACTCAAGGACAAAAACCATATGATTATCTCAATAGATGCAGAAAAAGCATTTGACAAAATCCAACACCCATTTATGATCAAAACCCTACAGAGAATTGGAATTGATGGACTTTATCTCAATTTAATTCAAGCTATTTATGAGAAACAAACACCCAGCATCATACTCAATGGGCAAAAACTGAAACCTTTTATAGTAAGATCAGGAACGAGACAAGGATGCCTGCTGTCACCACTCTTGTTCAATACAGTACTGGAAACATTAGCCATAGCAATCAGGCAGAACAAAGATACAAAAGGAATAAAGATAGGAAAGGAAGAAGTTAAACTGTCATTATTTGCTGATGATATGATACTCTATCTAGAGGATTCTAAAAGCTGAACCAAAAGACTGCTAGACTTAATTACCAAATTTGGTAGTGTTGCTGGTTACAGGGTCAATGCTCAAAATTCAACAGCCTTTGTCTACACAAACAACAGACTCACTGAAAGAGAAACTGGGGAGTCAATCCCTTTCACAGTAGCACCCAGAAAAATGAAATATCTAGGAATCAACCTAACAAAGGAAGTGAAAGACCTCTACTCTGAAAACGATAGGACACTGCAAACTGAGATAGAAAAGGAAACCAGAAAGTGGAAAGATATCCCTTGTTCCTGGGTTGGGAGAAGCAACATCGTCAAAATGGCTATACTGCCACAACTACTATACAGATTGAATGCAATTCCAATTGAAATTCCAATGGTATACTTCACAGAGCTAGAGAAAATAATACAGAAATTCATCTGGAAACACAAAAAACCTAGAATAGAAAAAGCAATTCTAAGCAACCATGACATGGCAGGGGGTATTATAATCCCCAATTAAAAACCCTACCATAAAGCTGTTGAGATAAAAACTGCATGGTACTGGCAAAGTAACAGACCCAAGGACCAGTGGAATAGATTAGAAGACCCAGAAACAACTCCGGATACACTAGGCCACCTTATCTTTGACAAAGGTAGCAAATATCCCCAATGGAAGAAAGGCAGCCTCTTTAATAAATGTAGGTGGAAAAAGTGGGCTTTAGCCTGCTAAAAGCTAAAGTGAGACCTATCTCTTTCACTATGCACAAAACTAAACTCACAGTGGATATGAGACTTAAACATTAAAACAGAAACAATAAGCCTGCTGGAAAATAGGCTAGGTGAAACTCTTGGAGATATTGGCTTAGGCAGAGACTTTATAAATAAAACCCCTATAGCACAAGAACTAGCAGAAAGAATCAACAAATGGGATCTCATCCTACTGAAAAGCTTCTGCACAGCTAAAGAAATCGCTAGCACTCCTAAAAGACAATTAACAACATGGGAAAAAAATATTTACTAGCTGTGTATCAGACAAAGGGCTATTAGCGACAATATATAAAGAACTCAAACAGATCAGCCTCCCCAAGTTTAAAGACCCAATTCAAAAATGGGCATCTGAAATGACCAGACACTTCTCAGAGGCAGAAGTCAAAGCAGCCGAGAAACATATGAAGAAATGTTCAACATCACTGGTCATTCGAGAGATGCAAGTGAAAAGAACACTGAGATTTCATCTCACTCCACAAAGAATGACCGCTATCACAAAATCAACCAACAATAAATGCTGGCGTGGCTGTGGGGAGAAAGGAACCCTTCTCCACTTTTGGTGGAACTGCAGACTTTTGCAACCATTGTAGAGATTCATGTGGAGTTTTCTCAGAAAACTAGGACTAGGGGGTCCCATTTGACCCAGCTTTCTCCCTGCTAGGAATATACCCAAAAGAATTGGAAAACTCACATTGGAAAGACAGATGTACACCCTTGTTCATAGCAGCTCAGTTCATGATAGCTCAATTTTGCAAACAACCCAAATGTCCATCAAGTGGAGAGTGGATAAAGATGTGATTTTTTAATAAAATGGAGTATTACTGTGCCATAAGGAATGACAAGAATGATCCATTTAGGTGCAAATGGAGACACCTGGAGGGTATACTAATAAATGAAATCAATAGATCGCAGATAGACAAATTCCAGATCTTCTCTTTGGCATGAAAACCTGTAGATGCAAATGAGCTCTAGAAAGTATGACAGCTTTTATAGAGCGGGAAATTTCCATAGGAAATTTGCTGTGGGAGTGTGATGAGGGGATGGAATAAATATGATACAGCAAGAAAATAAAAGAACATGTATAAAGGGGGTGAAGAGGTCTGGGTGGGTAGGGATATGGGTAAAAATGAGAATTAACTTGTGTCATATACGGGTACAAATTCCCCAATGTTATATGTGATTGTGAGATGTATGTAAATTGTACCAATAAAGAATTCAATTAAAAAATAAAAGAATATTTTCTTCTGCTTTAAATTAGAGAAAGACTATATGAAGCAGAGGTGTGTTAGAGGGGCTGAGGAAAGGAAATGTAGTTACAAGAATTACGATCAAAAGGATGACTGACAAGTACAAGGTGACTTGTTTCTCATTTTTGTGACATATTTCCAGTAGACAAAGAGAACTGCCTGCAGCTTTCATCTATGAAGGTGTTGGTATCAGAGAGGCCAATGGGCTGAGTTGTGCACTTGCTATGTGGCACCTAAATTAGTTGGGCCTTTTAAGCCTTTGTTCTTTCATTTATATTTACCATTCTTCATTTGGATCAAGTCTGTGAACTCAAAATGGTATGTAAAATTATACTGAAGGAAGGAAATGTGATTTAGCTCATAAGTTTTAGTTTTTTAGAGCTTAAAAATTGGTAAAATAACAATGTTAGTATTTACTGTTATATGGTCTAAGGTAAAGATCTGTTGGCCTAAGAGACTTTCATGTTCTGAGGTTCCAATGGAGTTCTAGAGTTTCTTTCCAGAAATAAGCCTGCTGGATTAGGTAGGAATTTAGAAATTGTAAATGTTATCAGTTACAAGCTTTGTGGCCTTATGAAGACTGGGAACATGGATTCATTATAGATGCTGGAGTAAAAATCAAGGCAGAAGAAAAAAACTGAAGGAGACTATTAGACACTGGGCTGAAGAGCCTAAGCAGGTGTATGGAGCCAAACTGAGGGATTCAGTGTGTAGCAGTGTGAACATAAGACATAACTCAAGAGACACAAAATCTCTGAATTTCATGTCAAATCCTCTCAAAAGAGAATTATTTATATTCATGGAATGGATGTTCAGTACTTACAGAAATAAAATAGGTGTAGAACAGGAGGGGGCGTTTGAGTCTAATTGTGGGTATGGAATATTAAAGTTGGAACAAGGAGACCCATGTGCTGTGCAGCATTTACTTACAGAGAATATACAGGTCAGTTAACTAGGCAGCAATGGAACTGGTAACACAGGACTGGCACTTGGAAAACTCCTATTAGGATGTAACTTTGCAGAGATGCATGTGAGAAGATAGGTCTTCTATACTGTATAAAGCAGTTAAATACAATTAATATCTAAACAAAAAAAATAGATCCCTGGGAGGATCAAGTATAAATCAATACCAAGCAACTTGAAATTAAAATGAGATAGGATGCTTGATGGGGCATCTTTATATCAATAATTTTGGAATATCAAGAGACACATGTCTATTCTGATGGAAGATTTTTAAATTGGTGCGATTATTTTGCACATTAACTAGCACGGTTGTTTTCCAATTTATTATTTTTTATTAGAACATATTCATAATACTTGATGATCACATTCTTCATGGGGAGCTGCTACATGTATGTAACAGATCTTAATTATCTTTTAATCCCATATTCTTCTCTTCCTTATATGTCTTGGTCCCATTCCTACTGGAAAAGGTCTATCTTTATATTTCCTGTTGTACATCATTTGTTGTGCTCCTCATTTATATTTTGCATATCTCATATAAGAGAAACCATGCCATGTTTAGGGTCGTGCATATTTATTTAACATTATTGTTTTGAGATGCATTCATTTTCCTGCTTATAGCTTAAGTTGGTCCTATTTTAGGGAAAACTAGTACTGTATTGTGTATTCGTAACATATTTTCTTTACTACACATTTGTGGACATATAGGCTCCTGCTAAGATTTAGTTATTATGAATTATGCTGGAGTAAACATGGATATGGATGTATCCATGGATACATGTAAACATGGGTATGGATGTAATATAATGTCTTTAAATGTTTTGGAAAGATACTCCACAGAGTAACAATTACATCAAGAGAAATTTCTATTTTTAGTCTTTCGAGTAATCTCTGTACTGATTTCCATAGTGGTTATACCACCTTATGTTGTAATCAAGAATGTAGAAGGGGTTTCTTTCTCTATGCAGCATCTACAGCATTTTTCTTGATAACAACTATTCTTTCTTTAGTAAGAGGAAATTTTAGTAGTGATTTAATTTGTTATATTATAATGGCCAGGGAGATTACAATTTTCTTCATGGATTTTCTGGCCTTTGTGTTTCTTCTTAGAAACCCTTGTTCATTTCAATTGTCCACTTTTTTTGTTTGTTTGAGTCATTTTGTTTGATGTAATGTATTTAAGTTCTTTATTAGTACTCAGTCTAGGGAATAGCTGGCATTTTCCCCCCATTCATTGATGAGTTTTTCAGCCTGTTGTTTCCCGTGCTCCTCAGAAGTTTTTTAAACTTTCTATGATTCCATTTGTTGATTCTGGGTATTCTTTTGCCCATGGGTTCTATTCACAATTACTTGCCTGGGGTAATTTTTCAAGAGTATTGCCGATTTTATCATCCAGCAAATTGTTTCTGTTTCAACACTTAGATCTTTGATCTATTTTTTAATTGAATTCTTTATTGGTACAATTTATATACATCTCACAATCACGTATAACATTGGGGAATTTGTGCCAGTATATGACACAAGTTAATTCTCATTTTTACCCATATCGCTACCCACCCACACCTCCCCAACCCCTTTATATGTACTCTTTTATTTTCTTTCTGTATCATATGTATTCCTTATCCTCATTACATTCCCACACCAAATTTCCTATGGAAATTTCCCGCTCTATAAAAGCTGTCATACTTTCTAGAGCTCATTTGCATCTACAGGTGTTCATACCAAAGAGAAGATCCGGAATTTGCCTATATGTGATCTATTGATTTCACTTATTAGTATATCCTCCAGGTGTCTCCATTTGCACCTAAATGCATCAATCTTGTCATTCTTTATGGCAGAGTAATACTCTATTTTATAAAAAAAAAGCCACATCTTTTTTATCCACTCTCCAGTTGATGGACATTTGGGTTGTTTCGAAGATTGAGCTATCACGAACTGAGCTGCTATGAACAACGGTGTACATCTGTCTTTCCAATGTGATTTTAAAAAAATCTTTTGGGTATATTCCTAGCATGGGGATAGCAGGGTCAAATGGGACCACTAGTCCTAGTTTTCTGAGAAATCTCCACACGGATCTCCACAATGATTGCACAAGCCTGCAATCCCACCAACAGTGTAGAAGGGTTCCTTTCTCCCCACAGCCTCGCCAGCATTTATTGTTGATTGATTTTGTGATAGCGGCCATTCTTTGTGGACGGAGATGAAATCTCAGTGTTCTTTTCATTTGCATCTCTCGAATGACCAGTGATGTGGAACATTTCTTCATATGCTTCTTGGCTGCTTTGACTTCTGCCTATGAGAAGTGTCTATTCATTTCAGATGCCCATTTTTGAATTGGGTCTTTAAACTTGGGGAGGCTGATCTGTTTGAGTTCTTTATATATTGTCGATAATAGCCCTTTGTCTGATACACAGCTAGTAAAGATTTTTTTCCCATGTTGTTGGTTGTCTTTTAGCAGTGCTAGTTACTTCTTTTTCTGTGCAGAAGCTTTTCAGTAGGATGAGATCTCATTTGTTGACCCCATTTGTTCTTTCTGCTAGTTCTTATGCTATAGAGGTTTTATAAATAAGGTCTCTGCCTAAGGCAATGTCTTCAAGAGTTTACCTAGCCTGTTTTCCAGTAGACTTATTGTTTCTGTTTTAATGTTTAAGTCTAATATCCATTGTGAGTTTAGTTTTGTGCATGGTGAAAGAGATAGGTCTCGCTTTAGCTTTGGGCAGTTTAAAGCCCAGTTTTTCCAGTAACATTTGTTAAAGAGGCTGTCTTTCTTCCATTGGGGGTTGTTTGCCTCCTTTGTCAAAGATAAGGTGGCTTACTGTATCCAGAGTTGTTTCTGGGTCTTCTAATCTATTCCACTGGTCCTTGGGTCTGTTACTTTGCCAGTACCAAGCAGTTTTTATCACAGCGGCTTTATAGTAGAGTTTTTAAATTGGGGATTGTAATAACCCCTGCCATGTCATGGTTGCTTAGAATTGCTTTTTCTATTCTAGGTTTTTTGTGTTTCCAGATGAATTTTTGTATTATTTTCTCTAGCTCTGTGAAGTTTAGCATTGGAATTTCAATTGGAATTGCATTAAATCTGTATAGTAGTTGTGGGAGTATAGCCATTTTGATGATGCTGTTCTCCCAACCCAGGAACAAGGGATATCTTTCCACTTTCTGGTTTCCTTTTCTATCTCAGTTTTCAGAGTCCTAAAGTTTTCAGAGTAGAAGTCTTTCACTTCCTTTGTTAGGTTGATTCCTAGATATTTCATTTTTCTGGGTGCTACTGTGAAAGAGATTGACTCCCCAGTTTCTCTTTCAGTGAGTCTGTTGTTTGTGTAGACAAAGACTGTTGATTTTTGAGCATTGACCCTGTATGCAGCAAGACTTCCAAATTTGGTAATTAAGTCTAGCAGTCTTTTGTTTGAGTTTTTAGGATCCTGTACATAGATATCATATAATCAGCAAATAATGACAGTTTAACTTCTTCCTTTCCTGTCTTTATTCCTTTTATATTTTTGTTCTGCCTGATTGCTATGGCTAATGTTTCCAGTACTATATTGAACAAGAGTGGTGACAGCTGGCATCCTTGTCTCATTCCTGACCTTAGTGTAAAAGTTTTCAGTTTTTGCCCATTGAGTATGATGTTGGCTGTTGGGTTCTCATAAATAGCTTGTATTAAATTGAGATAAAGTCCATTGATTCCAATTCTCTGTAGGGTTTTGATCATAAATTGTTGTGGATGTTGTCAAATGCTTTTTCTGCATCTATTGAGATAATCATATGGTTTTTGACCTTGAGTCTGTTAATATAGTGTATTACATTGCTTGATTTATGTATATTGAATGAGCCTTGCATCCCTGGGATAAATCTGACTTGATCAGGGTGTATGATTTTCTTGATAACTCTCTGTATTCTGTTTGCCAGTATTTTAGTAAAGATTTTTGCGTCAAAGATCATTAGAGAGATTGGCCTGTAGTTTTCTTTTTTGATGGGATCTCTCCCTGCCTTTGGAATCAAGGTGATGGTTGCTTCAAAGAATGTTTTTGTGAGTACTGCTTCCCTTTTGATTTCATTAAAGAGATTGAGAAGTACTGGTATTAACTCTTCCTTAAAAGTTTTGTAGAATTCAGCAGTGAAGCCGCCAGGACCAGGGCTTTACTTTGTTGCTAGGTTTTTTAAAATTACATTTTCAATTTCCCAGATTGATATCGGGTTGTTTAACATTTTTTTATCCTGTTCATTCAGCTTTGGAAGTTCATATGAGTCTAGGAATCTATCCATTTCTTCTAGATTTTCCATCTTCTTGGACTATAGATTTTCAAAATATGTGTTTATGATCATTTGGCCTTCTTCTGGGTCTGTGCTGATTTCCCCATTTTCATTCCTTGTAGCATGGATTTGAGCCTTTTCCTTCCTTTGTTTGATTAGGTTGGTAAGGGTCTGTCGATCTTAATATCCTTTCAAAGAACCAACTCTTATTCATTGATTCTTTGTATTGTTCTCTTTGTTTCCGCCGCATTAATTTCTGCTGTGATCCTTATAATTTCCTCTCTAGTATGTGCTTTGGGTTTGTTTTGCTCCTCTTTTTCTAGTTGTCTGAGGTTCATCATTAGATTGTTTATTTCAGTTTGCTCTATTTTCCGAGTGTTGGCATTCATAGCTATGAATTTCCCTTGCAGAACAGCTTTCATTGTGTCCCATAAATTCCTGTATGTTGTGCTGGGGTTGTCATTTAGTTGTAGAAACTGTTTAATTTCCTCTTTAATTTCTTTTGTGGTTTATTCTTTGGTTAACAGAGTGTTGTTCAATTTCCATGTGTTTGGAAGGATCTTGGAATTTCTTTTGCTATTCAGCTCCGTTTCAAAGCACTATGGTCAGATATTATGCAGGGGATAACTTCAATTCCTTTGCATTTACTAAAGCTTGTTCTATGGACTAGAATGTGATCTATTTTGGAGAATGATCCATGAGCAGTTGAGAAGGTATATTCTCACTTTGAAGGGTGAAATATTTTGTAGGCATCTACTAAGTAATTTTGCTCAAAAGTTTGATTTAGCTCAAGTATTCCCTTATTGATTCTTTGTCCAGTTGATCTGTCAGTTTATGACAGTGGAGTATTAAAATCCTCTACTACTATTGTATTTATGGATAACTGGCTTTTCATGTCTAGTGATGTTTGTTTTATATAGTTGGGTGCACTAGAGTTTGGTACATAAATATTTATGATTGTTACTTCTTTCTCTTGGATAGTTCCCTGTATGAGAATATAGTGACCTTGTTTATCTCTTTTAATCACTCTGTGTTTGAACTCTATTTTATCTGCAAACAAGATAGCCACTCCTGCTTTTTTGCAATTTCCTGTGGCATGGAGGATTGTTTCCCAAACTTTTATTTTCAGTTGATGCTCTTCTTTCTGAATTAGGTGTGTTTCCTGTATGCAGCAGAATGTACGATCTTGCTTCTTGATCCAATCTGCTAGGCTGTGTCTTTTAATTGGCCCATTGAGTCCATTGACATTAATGGTTATGACTGATATGGACATATTCAGAGCTGCCATGTTTCCCTGTTCTTGGTTCTTTTCTTCTTTGTTTTTCCCCTTTTCTATTCAGTTTCTTGTTTGCCCCAATGTATTCCCTCTCCTGGGTCTCATTGGTATGGATTTTTTCTATGTTTTTTTCCAAGATGTTCTTGAGAATTTTTGCAGTGCATGTTTCATATTTGTAAAGTTTTTCAGGTGTTCTTTATCATGCAAGTATCTTATTTCCCCGTCTATTCTGAAAGATAGTTTTGTAGGATACAACAGTCTAGGTTGGAGGTTGTTTTCCTGCAATGCTTGAAATACTTCCCTCCATGCTCTCCTTGCACTGAGTGTTTGTGTTGAAAAGTCTGCTGTGATCCTAATGGGCTTCCCTTTGTAGGTGATTTTCTTACTTTCTCTCACTGCTTTCAGTATTTCATTCTTTTGTTGTACATCTGGAACCTCGATAATTATGTGTCTAGGTGTAGATATTTTTGTGTCACGGTGTTTAGGAGTCTGATCGGCCTCATTTATCTGTATGTCTATTTCTTTTCCTGTGAAGTTTTCTGTTGTCATCTCTGCCAATAGCTTTTTTTTATGTCTTTTACACTGTCTCCTGCTTCCTCAGTGACTCCAATCAGTCTTATGTTATTTTTCTTTGAGTCATCTAGAAGCTGTTGAATTGATTGCTCATGGTCCCTTGCTCTTTTCCATAGATTATACCTTTCCTGCTCGTTGGCTGCTATGCTGTTCTGTATGCCTGTGATTCGGTTCTCTGCTTCATTCATCCTAAGGCACAAGCTTTCATTCTCCTTCATGATTCCCTGGAGCTCTGCTTGAAGCTGTTTAAAAGGTTCAAATGCTTCTGCTGTCTTGTATTATATCATCTCACTGATCTCTTCTTTAATGTTGTCTTTCACTGTGGACAGTATCTCTGTTTTGATCTCAGTGATGAGTTCTGATTTCCATTTTACTAGATATGCTTTAGTTACCATCTCCAGGAGTCCTGGTGTTTGAGTTTTGTTTGCCGTATTTCCCTTTTCTCTCCATTTCCCTGTGGTGGTGATCTTTGTGTGTGGTTTTTTGTGTGTATTTTCTCATTTCTACTGTTTTGTTGTTATTAATTCTCTTCTTTGCCTGATGATAGGGCAATGTTTTTTTCAGGTGTCTCTGTATTATCTGGGGCCTTTTGGATGTGGCACTTTCCAGGGGTGTTCTCCTTGAATCTGTAATGACCCTTGAGAGTTCTCACTTCTGACACATCATGGGAGGTATTTGAGCAGAACAATCACATCATGTTTGTTACCATAATACAATAAATTCCAATATCAGTATTAAACAGTAAATAAGATAAAAAGTTTTGTTAAATTCTATTCTGGAGACTTTGAGCTTATCAGTTACCTCTATGTCCATATGCCAGAATTTAGAATTAATCATCCATGTGTATACAACCTATAGATCATAAATGTACCCCCTGAACCCTTTGAGTATAAGAGGTCACTGGGGAATAAGGGAGGTAGGGAGACAGGAGGAGAATGAAATAGCATTATCAGATTTTTGAAGATCACCTATACCCTAGAATCTCATATATGCCAGCGGGTAATAGAGGATAAAAGGGCTTATGTACAGCAGTACCAACTTATGTTGTAAGACCATTGGAGACTTTGCACACCTTCTTATAATAGTACAGAAGAAGAAATAGGGCAGCCTAAGAGTCTTTTAGTTCTGGTTATTGCTTCTGACAGGAAGATAGGAGAGGGTGTGGGGACATGAGTTTAATAGAGGGATCTAGGAGTAGATGGCAAAATAGACTGTAGATTACCCCCCCCCTTTTTTTTAATCTTGCCTGGTCTCTCAGTGCGGCTCTAGGAGCATGCCTCTTATGGTGGGATGTAGGAGATGGCTCCTGCTCCTCTAGGACCTTGGTCCTCACAACACAGCTCTGGGATGGGGTTGGGACTTGGCAGAGGACCTCAACCCTCCATGGTGGGATGGCTCCCAGGGTCCATACCTCACTCCTCACTGCACATCTCTGGGGTACAGTGGGCCGGTGGGCAGGCTTCAGTCCTCCTCCACCTCCAAGAATGGAATGGCACCCATTATCACCGAGTCCGTGCCGCTCTGGAGTACAGTGGGCCGGTGGGCGGCCCTCAGTCCACCTCCGCCGCTGGAAATGGACGGCACCCAGTTGCCAAGTCCGCGCCGCTCCCGGGATACAGTGGGTCAGTGGGTGGCCCTCAGCACACTGGAAATGGATGGCGCCTGGTAGGTGAGTCCATGCCGCTCCCGGGGTACAGTGGGCTCGTAGGCGGCCCTCATCTGCCAGAAATGGATGGTGCCTGGTAGCCGAGTCCAAGCCGCTCCTGGGGTACAGTGGGCTGGTGGGTGGCCCTCCGTCCACTGGAAACAGATGGCGCCCGGTAGCCAAGTCTGCGCCGCTCTCTCTTTGATCTATTTTGATTTTAGTTTAGTACTTGGAGGGAAATGTGGTCTTTATTCAGTAATCTGCATGAAGATAGCTAGTTTTTCCAGGACTGTATGCTAAAGAGACTTTGTTCCACTGTACTTTCTTTGGTTCCTTTTAAAAAAGTCAGGTAGCTAGACATGCCTTGATAATTTTTGGCACTCTTTATTCTCTTCCATGACTCACATGCTCTTTTTGCTAAGGCATCCCTGTTTTTATCACTGTAGGCCTGTACTATAATTTGAATTCTAGGGTTGTGATTTGTTCTTCACATTGCATTGACTATATTAATTCTATCTATCCAGCCACAGCATATGTCTTTCTGTTTTCTTATGTCCTTCTACAGAGTAGTTTTCATTGTAGGTCTTCCTTTCTTTGTTAAGGTTAGTTACTAAATATTTAATTTTTCTTGATGTTATTTTAAATCACATTATCTTCTTAATTTCTTTTTGGTAAATTTATTATTGGAGTACAGGGATGCTATTGATTTTTGTCTGTTGATGTTGAATCTGGTTATTAATAATGTCTTTCTTTGGAATTTTTGGGTCTCTATGTAGCTAATGTGATATGTTAACATGATAATCTGACCATTCCCTCTCTTATACATACTTCTTTAATTTCATTTCCTTGCACTATTGGTATGCCCAATGGTCTGAGAACAATAATGAAAACTAATTGTGTGCTGAACATCTTTGTGTTGTTCCCAATTTTGAGTGAAGTTTTACACTTCTCCCAGTTTAATATGATGTTTGCCAATAAGTTTTAATAAATTACTTTTATCAGATTGAGGTAGGGGCCACCTATGCTAGTTTTCTTTAAGTATTTTGAAAATCTTGAATGGATGCTGAATTTTGCCATAGTTCTTTCTGCATCAACTGAAATAAATGTGCAATGTTTATCTCTGCAACTCTTTATGTGATGCATTACATGTATTGATGTGCTTATGTTGAGTCATCCTGTACTCTTGGAGTGAATCATACTTGGTCATGATGTACCATCTTTTTGATGACTTGTTTCATTCTGTTTCCACTATCTTGTTTAGGATGGCAGTGTCTATGTTCATTAAGGAGTATGTGATTCTCTTTTGTTGTTCAGACCCTTGTCTGTATTTGAAACTTAGGTAATTCTAGCTTCCAAGAATGGCTTTGGGAGTTAGCCTTTCTTTGAAATTTCATTAAAGAATTTGAAGAGTATTGACATTACATCTTCCCTAAAGTTCTAATAGAATATTGTGGTGATTTCATCAGGACAGAGTTTATTTAAGTTTGTAATTTTTTGTTTGGTTTCATGAATTAGAGGTTCAGTTTTGTTGCTTGTTCTTTAATTACTCCAGGTTTTTATATGTTTTTGCTTCAGTTTTGGCACTTCATGTGCACTAGGAATTCACCCACTTCTTCTGAATTCCTCAGTGTATTACATTGCAGGATATCAAAGTAGTTTCAAATTTCCTGGACTTTTCAGTGCCCATTGTGATTTTGCCAATTTATTTCTACCTGCACAAACTTGAATTCTTTCTTCTCAGTTTTGGTAAGATTGACTAGGAACTGTCTATTTTGTTTATTCTTTGAAAGAACCAACTGTTTATTTCATTCTTTGTACATATTTTTTAGTTTTAATTACATAAATTTCTACTCTGCTTTTTATAATATTCTTTTTTCTCATAGCTTTGGATTTGTACTGTTCTTGTTTTCTTAGGACTGTGGAGTATCATTAGATTATTTATTTGAGCTCTCACTATTTTGTTATGTAGGCATTCATAGCTATTAACTTCCCTCTTAGAACTGCTTTCATTTTGTCCCATAAATTCTGTTATGTTGTGTTGGCCTCATTATTTGATTCTAGAAATAAATTTCTTCTTTGATTTAATCTGTGATCTAATGATTATTCAAAAGTTTTTTTTTTTTAATTTTCATGTGTTTGGATAATATTTGTGGTCTCTTTGGCCTATGATTTCTAGTTTCATTATACTATGATCTGATAATACAGATGGGATAATTTCCATTTTTCTTCATTTACTTAAATATTCTCCATGGACCAGTATGTGGTCTTTTTTCAGAAAGATGTGCTCCTGAAAACAATGTGTATTTTTTTCTTGTTTGGAACATTCTATAGATCTCTATTAAGCACATTTGTTTTTTTTTTTTTTTTGTTGTTGTTGTTGTTGTTGTTGTTGTTGTTGTTGTTGTTTTGCTTTTTGGAGACAGGGTCTTGCTTTGTAGTTCAGGCTGGCCCTGAGCTCACTATGGTGCCCAGGCAAGCCGCCGCGAACTCAGCAATCCTCCCGTCTCTGCCTCCCGAGTGCTGGGATTACAGGCGTGAGCCACCACGCCCAGCATTATATGTGGTAACCGGGGATCGAACTCAGGTCCTTACGCTTGCGA
>PVIC010041571.1:0-16168 GCA_004025085.1 Thryonomys swinderianus | reverse complement strand
CTGTTCATTTCAGTTGCCCATTTTTGAATTGGGTCTTTAAACTTGGGGAGGCTGATCTGTTTGAGTTCTTTATATATTGTCGATAATAGCCCTTTGTCTGATACACAGCTAGTAAAGATTTTTTCCCATGTTGTTGGTAGTCTTCTAGCAGTGCCAGCGACTTCTTTGGCTGTGCAAAAGCTTTTCAGTAGGATGAGATACTTCATTTTTTAAAAATTGCATTTAAATATCTGTAGCTTTAATATCTAAGCAATAAAATAACAGTGTCATGGGAAAAATGTGGATAATTTTCCTTTGGCTAAACGAGCAAAGTTTTGTGTGTTTAAAGATTCACAGGCCAGGGGAGTCTTTTACATAATTGCTTTCTGTAAAAGCCATGAGAACCCTCAGCAAATCCTTTGTGTGTTCTGACTCCTTCCCTCTACCACTCCAGTAAGCAGAAGTTCTGCGCTTGACCTGACAGTTCTCCACAGTGGACATGTTGTGATTAACTGCCAGCACATGATAGCATGCTCTTTCCTAAAGAAAATCAGAAGATTAGAACTTAACCAAATGAATGCCTTCAAAATGCTGTAAGGCCCTTGTTTTTCCCTTGATTTTTTTTTTAATTTTAAAATGATCCTGTCATCTAAAACAGTGAGTCGTCTCTCAAGTGGATCTTTGTATGCTCTTTCCTCAAAACTTTTAGATTTTCATGGCACATATATTACAACTTTCCACATTTTGAACAGGAAGAGGAAGAGTAAACTGTTTTTTGCCTGGCTCCAGCACTATCGCTACTCAGTCAGACGTGTCCCACAATAGCAGCAGGGGTCAAGGGCCATCTGATTTTTTTAAAATACAACTTTGATACTTAGGAACATTTTAAGACTTGTAAATTTTCCTGATTTTGTATCACAAAAATAATCACGGTGATGACTTTTGCTGATTTACATATGTAAATTAGGTTTTCACTGATTTGATATCCATTCCTTTGGGTTAATTCAATTTTATTGATATTGTAGTAATTATACTTTATGAAAAATAAGAAAATTTCTACATATAAGAGCATTAGGCTTTTATTGACACAAACAAAATCTTCATACTTTGTTCCCTTACCACCTATGCTGTAATCCTTGGTTTAAATACATCTGTGTACTAGGTAAGCGAGATTTCCTTTTTTAATTGATTTTATTAGTACATTTTACATATACAGCATGATCACATTCAACATTGAGGATTTGTACCAGTACATGATACACCTTGATTCTCGTTTTTTTCTCATTCCCCTCTTCCCCTTAAAGGCCTACTCCTATGTACATAAGCTTTGTTTCCTTTTTTACCATCATTTTTTTCTTTTCCTTCTTTATAGCCCCTACCCCCTTTTCCTTTTCCTCAGAATTTTCAAGTTATGACTTCAATAAGTAAAATGGAAAAAGAAAAGAGTGAGAACAATAGCTGAAGAACCTCAGAAAGGGGAAGGGAAAGGGTTTTCTTTGGCTCATGGTATGACACATGGTATTCTTTTATCAATCGTCTCTTTCTGTTTCGTTTCGATTTAGGTATACTCTGTTCTTTGCAAAGTCATCCTATCATTATCTTTCACTAGGTCGGTTTCACACATTTCCAATATTATCTAGCTTCTGTCATCTTACTTTTAGTTCGCTAAATGTAACATTTTTCTCATTATTTCTTTTCTATTCTGATTCCTTTGTGCTGTTCTGCAACCTCTCTTTGCTTGCTTCCCTTTCTTTTATTTTTCTTCTTTCACTGGTAAATTGTCAGACCTGGGTGCACTGAGAAATAAAGACACAATTAACACACGGGAGCACTGTTTTGCTCACGTGTCACTAGCGAACATCACGAACTGTCTCACGCGGTGGCTACCGGAAACCCAAGCGGTGACGCGGTCTCACTATGGAGCTCTGACACCGCGACACCCTCAGGGCTTTTACCTCCTGCCATGTTGTTCTTGGAGCTTTGGTTGGTGCTTTTCGAGAAGGCTCCGATTTCCTTTGTGTGAGAGCAAATGTTATGTGCTACTTCTGTCTCACGATCTGCTTAACAAAAACATACTGCAGGGAGTTTATCTCTTTGAATAACTTAAGAATCCTTCATGTGAATGAAACAAAGAGACATCAGGAAGACACCACTCAAATACAGAGTCTCACTCCTGGCTTAAACCTTCTGCAGTGCCAAGTGCAGGAGCGGTCTGTCACGTTTCACTGCATGTTAGAGAATTCCAGAGTAGCATTAATGGAGTTATCAGCCAACTTATGTTTGGAATTAGTCATTTTTGACAATTAATGATAATTAGTCATTTTTGAAATGTCTCCAATAATTATCTTTAAGAGAAGCATTCTATTTACAATGGATTACTTGTGTTCTAATGAACTTTAAATGAGTTTAAGAATAAAAAAGAATCCTCAAATTTTCTTGAGCTATGTGTGTTGTTTTTGCAAATTTGAATAAAAGTAGATTCTAATTTGTTTTTGTAGTTTCGTATTTTCTTCCAGTCTCAGAAGTGTCCAGTTAAGACAAGCTATGTTGAAGAGACGTTAATCAGTTGCACAAATTTGAGCAACTCACCTAAATAATTTGATGTTTCTTAAGAAAAATACGTATTTTAATGTGTTTATAATAAGCTCTGCTAACTTTTAGTCCTAGGAAGACAATAATTTCATCACTGAAGCAGGTTAAATTTAAATGGAAACTGCTTAGCTAATAAATGCTTCATCTAAAGGTTTCAGTGTGGGTCTCACTATTTAAAAGCGATCTTTAAAATCAAACCATATGTGAAACAATTCTCAATTGCTGAGATAGGAAATCGGCCTTGTTGCATGTCTGTGGATGAGTAGACGTACACAGTGGGCTGAATCAGCTGGAGACTGAACAAAGAAGATGTGGTCTCTTTGTAAAATGGACTATTACTCAGCCATAAAGACTGATAAATTAGGGACATTTATCGCTAAATGGATACACCTTGAGGCCATACCCATAAGTGATATAAATAGGACACAGATGTGTAAATACCATATCGTTTCTCTAATATGAAAAACTGAAGGTATGAATGAGGTGAGAATGTATGATAGATACTGTGAAATAGGAAGAAAATGTTCAAAGGGAGAGGGGAAATGGAGGGCAACAGAAGCAAAGAAGGGAAAGAAAAAAGTTGTTAGGAAAAAACACAAAAAGGAAACAAAGCTATGTATGTCAAGGTTGGGGTTGTAGGGAGGGCAGGAAAATGAGAGAAAATGAAAATTAAGATGCATCATGTACAGGTGCAAATTCTCAATGATGAGTGTAACCGTAAGGTATGCATGAAATGGGCCAATAAAACCAATAAAAGGAAAAAATAAAGAATAACAAAATCATGCCATTTGCAGAAAAAAATGGATGGAAATGGATGGAGGTCATCTTGTTAAGCAAAGTAAGTCAGACTCAGGTAAGTATCACATGTGCTTTCTAGTATGTGGGATGGAGGGAGAGGAAAAGGAGAAAGAGGGAAGAGAAGTGAAAGCAGAAGGGAGACCATTAAAGCGAGGAACAGGGATAAGAGGGAGAGGGGAGGGGAAGAGAGGATGACAGAGGATGGAAATGGCCGAAGTTGCTGTGCACATGGATAAAAATGTCACGGTGACACCCAACATGCGCTGTAGGCAAGTCACAAAAATGTAAGTGACTTTTAAGTTGTTGATGGGGGTGTTTTGAAAACTTAACATCAGTCCCCATGGTGGCTATACCTGTAATCTCAGGATTCTGAGAATTTGAGACAGGAGGATCATAAATTTGAACCCAGTCTGGTCAGTGTAGTGACTTAGAGAGATATATCTCGAAAGAAAAATAAAGTAAAATAAATAAGGAGCTCTAAGTATATAGTTCAGTGTGAATGCCCTGCAGAAAATCAAAGGTAGCTCCCCTCAAAGAAAGTATGGAAATAAAACTTCAAAAAGATATGGATGTTTGATTCCATAAAGAAAAAAAATGTGTTCAGGTCAAGAGCAGGACTCGAGTATGAACCATCTTTGTCTCTTCATTTGTAGATACATGGACAGAGATTTACCTCAACTAGTATCGGGTCTGCCTTGGAACAAAGGCCCAATATCTCCAGTACCTATAACAAAACAAAACAAAACAAAAAACACAAACATTTATAGATATATACCTATTCTACATACATCACACACAGGTGTGTATTTTTGAGTACATATATGTGTATGCATAACATATGCATACATATATAGGTGCATGGAACAACCATTAAATTCAAACTTATAATAATTTAAGAAAATTTAAATTTCTGATATTTCATTCATCCATATATGTGTTAATTCTAGTAATAGAGACAGAAAAGTACATTGTTTCTGGAATATTATTTTATGAAGTCTTATCTATGAGATCATGATATCCACTTGACTTTAATTTGAAATACTATTTGAAGGGTTAAATTTCTGTTGACAAAAGACATTTAATTTTTTTATTAGTAATGGTTTACTAATTTATTATTGTATGTAGTAATGGAAAATATATTTAGAAGAACAATAAGAGTAGAATATTGGAACGTTTCACTGGAAATGACTATTGGAAAAAAAACAGATATTTTCTTCTTTGTGTCTTTCTATATTTTTTCAGTTTTACCTAACATTTATTTTAAAATCAAAATATATTGTTCACTCAAAAACATGATAGTGAACAGTTTTTGGATTACTGAATTTTAAATATGAAGTCTTAAATAAGCTGCAATTGGGAACTACAACCAAAATAGATTTTATAGTCGCCTTTTCCTTAGATTTGTAGCACTGGGGACTGAACCCATAACCTCCACCCTGAGCTACACCCCAACCTTTCTTTTAACTTAGAGTCAGGGTCTTTCTAAGTCACTGAGTTGGCCAGGCTGGCCTGGAAGCTAGTCTTTGAGATATGATCACTTAGAAAATAATTGTTTCAGATTCCTGAAATGTTCAACAAAAATTGCTCAAGGAAGAATTTTTGTTTTGAAAGGAGTAATGAAATAAAGATTTAAAATGTTCTGAAACATGGAATATGCTTTGAGTTCTTACAGAAGGATTTTTTTTGTCTTTTATTGTCTTTCAATGCTTATGAGTGCATGTTTGCTGTATGTAATGAGTGCATTCATGGTGGGGAGTTGATGCATACATATAACATATCTTAATTATTTTTGTTTCCCCTTCTCCTCTCTTCTATTTCCACTCGTTCCATCTCTTGGTCCCCTTTCCATTTGTAAAAGATCCAGTTCTCTCTTTAGCGTTAACCTTTTCGGAACTGAACAAACTCCTTACATAAAGGTTGCCTGAACTGGATGGTTGTGATACACGAAGCTTGCCACAAGGGGGCAGAAGAACAATACGGCCTGGAAAGACTATTCCAGCCTATAAATTTTGCTTAGCATTGAAATTTAACTAGTCACAGAATTATTAACTACCAATACTATTAAACCCTAATATCGTAATTCATCTCTCCAAATCCTTCATTTTTCATACGTACAATATTCTGTTAGTGAAAATGGAAAAAAAATCAGTGACAGAAAGGTAATGTTCGCTATATTTCCATATCACGTTTTGCTCAGGTACTGCGGATCTGTAGCATCAACAAACCCATATAGGGAGTTATTTATTTATTTAATAAATCTGAATTCTTTCAGGAGTACACCTCAGAAAGCTACAATGAAAATAACTGAAATCGTAAGCTTAGCATGCCTGACCTAAAAGGCTTTCGAGATCTGGTTTAAGTCCCTCTTTTTGTGCATGGAGAAACCGAGGCCTGTTTTAGTCAGAGGCAAAAGTGGGCATCCTATCTCCTGATGTGGTAAATATCAACTCACCATCTTCTGGCTGAAGAACCCTCTAGAAGAAATGAATCGTGCCCTCTCTCTGAGCCAGATCTTAGCGCCCTCTAGCTTTGTCCTGTCTGTGAGTAACATGCCATTTCTGACACACATGTCTTTGTCTCACTGAGGAACCCAGATGACGGTCCTTCCTCGACCAATCAATCTCAGTACTGACTTCTGTTCTTAGTCAAGACAGTCACAGTTTTCCAGTAAAAGAGATTATTTTAGCACGTCATCAAAGCATGGGCTGATGAAAGACCTTAAGAGTATTCTGAATCAAAATTTCAAGAACCTTAGCAGTACAATGGTGAGCAAGTTACTAGTCAGTTCCTTCAGAGGTAGACTTTGGGATCTGATACTAAGCAAACCTAGTAGGAACACTAGCTATCAGTTATAATGCCCATTTGATGGAAGTTCTTTCATTTCTCAGCTCAAAAAAAAAAAAACAACTTGGTGCTGAAAAAGTTGGCTGTAGGGTGCATTTCCATCACAAAAGCATTTTGGTATAGGGCACTAAGTCCTTTCATATTAAGCCTTTCCACCCACTGTTCTTCTCTGAGACCAATATACCCTACCTGCTCTTAACATGTAAATTCAGTCCACGGACGTCTCTTTGCATGACAAGTTGTATGCTGAACAGAAACAGGGAGCTCAGTCTTTAAATATGGATTTATTGAATCTTAAAATTTTCTTAGCAAAATTGTACTGGCAAGTTCCTCCTTCCTCTGTTCTCCTTGCTAGTCACTTATCTACTTATCTACAGTGGTTTCCATGTTTATGCCACCTTCCAAGTCCCTATGTTTAAATTCTGACACCACAGCAACAGTATTAGGAACTGGGGCCTTGGGAAAGAAATTAGGACCTGCAAGCAGAGTCCTAGCGTACGTGTTTGATGTCCTTACAAAGGAGACCAGAAGGTGCCCTTGCTCCATTCGCCCTGTGTGGACACAGGGAGAAGATCCACGCCGGAAGCAGAAAGGAAGCATTCACCAGACGACCAACCTGCTGGTTTCTTGATTTACCAGCTTCAGACCTGTGAAACAGACCTCTGTGCTTATAAGGCATCCAGTTTATGGAATTCTGTTACAGCAGCCCCACCGAGCTAAGATAACATGCAGCTCTCGACTCTCTGAAACATGCCAGTCACCCAACTTTCTTATTCTCTGGGGAGTCCCAGCAAAACCTTCTCACTCGTGTATACCCTTGTGAGGAAGGGCATGAAGACCCCTCAGACTTTCCATTCCGTTCTTGTTCTTAAATTGGCTGAGCCAAATCATTTTTGTCTTTCTTCTTTGTTTCTTTTACCTGAGGAAAAGATACGAGGAGATTCTTACCAAAAGTATAGAGTATGAAAAGTGATAACCAGCAAATTCCAGTGAAGTTACCAAGAGCCTTAAGAAGCAGCATCACTATGACTTTCTTCCATTTTCCTCTCCAGCTTTGAGGCCTTATGAGTACAGGAATATAGCAGTTACAGGTCCTTCCCTTTCCCTATAGTGTTTTATTTTATGTCTGTATGCTACAAACAATACATTGATTTATTTGCATGTTTTAATGTATCATTATACAAAAATACTAGTAATGTTCTACTTTGACTATTTATCCTTCAGTTTTAATCATGCAGTTTTTTTTAGCTCGTACCATTTTTTATCATGTAGTTTTGATAGTATAACTTTTTTGTTTTCATTGCTGTTTAATATCTCCCTGTGTGACTGTATAATAATATATTTATTCATTCCAGCACTGACAGCCAGTTGTGATGTTTCGAGGCTTGTGAGACGAGAAGCAGTGAAACTATGACACTTTTATACCCATCTTCTTGTTCACTGGCATGAAGAGATTGGGATAATAATATGAGGGATGTCATAAATGATTAGTACTTTCAATTTAGGGGATGATGTCAAGTTATTTTTCAAAGCATTTGAACCAATTTCCTGACCTGTGTGTAACAGTAACAAGATTGTGTTGCTCACCATCTCAAAGATTATACATAGGAAATTATGTTCTAGTATGTTCATGTTTATTTTCATGGTACATGAATCCCAGTACATCAACACCTTCTCATACTTTTGTGTCTATTTTAGGATGGAGCTAGATATTCTAGAGCCTTTAAATATCAACATAAGCTTTAGAATTGGCTTCTCAAGTGTCATAACAAACTGGGGCGATTTTCAAAAGAATTTCATTGCTTTATAAATCAACTGGGAGAAATTTGCATCTTTATAATGTAGAGACTCCTAATACAAAAATGTGATTTCATTCTTCATTTCTTAGGTTTCTCTTATAACATTCATAGAAATAATACCATTTTATTAAATATGTATCTTTTGGATGACATTTACTCCTGGGTAATTAAATGTTTATGCTTTTATAACTGGTAACATTTCATTACACTTCAAACTGTATTTTGCTGGTGAATAGATTGTTTTATTTTGATTATGCATTCTCGCAGTTTGTCAAATCATCTTATAAACTGTAGAGTTTATCTGCATATATTGTCCATGAATGATTATCATACTCAAAAAAGAGCATCATCCTTCTAAACCTAATATCTTTTTCTGCTTTATTCATATATTAAGCACAGGGTTTAATAGAAGCAATAGCAGAAAAGCTTTTGTCACTCTATATCTGAAATGGAAAGACTTTGTTACTTTCCTATTAAATATGCTTGCTGTGAATTTTCATCTGTGCCTTTTATCTGTGTAAAAAAGATTCGACTTTTCTACAGTTTTCTTTTCTGTTTTGAAATACTGAGTAGAGGATTTTGTCAAGCATTTTGTTTTCTAGTATTGATGGTTATACTATGTCCCCTTTAATAAGAAAAAGTGGTATATTAACTGGTTTAATAGTGTAAAACAATCCTTAGCATTACTGAGATAAACATGATTTTGTCATATTAAAATACTACAACATCGCTAATTAGATAAATGAATCATTGATGTAGTTTCCATCTAGGTGGACCCCAAAGTTGTGTTTGAGGAAGGTTTGGCTCCTGGCCAGTCAAGATTTAGAGTTAGTGGCAGCCTTCAGAGGTGGGGATAAGCTTATAAGCCTGGTCCTCAGAGGCATGTTGTTGAATTGCGCTGTGATGGAGCCATGCTGTTGAATAGAATTGTGGGATCTCAGTCTCCTTCCCTCTTCCAACCTCTCTCCTCCAGTCACATAGTAGGGGATGGTGGGACTATAGCCTTTCCTCGTCCTCTTTTAGCTGTTTCCTGGCTGTTAGGTAGTTACTGCTTTTGCTGGGAAATCTCCTGCCATGATGTTATGCCTTACCTCAGGTTTAAAGAAATGTGACCACCAAGTTATAAGCTGAATCCTTCAAAATTTTTCGACCAGAAACAAATATTTCCATGCATGCATTGATTATGTCATGTAACTATTGTAGTGATATTCACTATTATAACACAATGTTCAATGATGTTATATAATGCTCATTCATAATTTCCCATATCTATTGTTTTAAAGTTTCTGTGGTTTCATGAAGAGAGTTAACAGTTTTTTCTATAACAACCATGAAGTTGTGTAAAATTTAAGCTAATTCTTTGTAACTTTGATAGAAAGGTAGACAAAAACCAAGGATGATACACATACAGATTTTTTTCTTCAGTATTTGCCTATAAAAGCCATTGACCTTTAATTGTGATAACTTTTTTTTTTCAGAATTGCACTTAATAACTTTTTAGGACAGTAGATCTGTTTTTTGTTTGTTTGTTTGTTTGTTTTGTTTTGAGACAGGGTCTCGCTTTGTAGTTCAGGCTAGCTCTGAGCTCACTATGTAGCCCAGGCAAGCCTCGAACTCAGCAATCCTCTTGTCTCTGCCTCCCGAGTGCTGGGATTACAGGCGTGAGCCACTATGCCCAGCAGTAGATCTGTTTTTAAAAAATCTTGTCCTCATATATTTCAGATTCACGTCTGTGTATCTTATGTATGTCAGATATGTCCATTGTACAGTCATTATGTTATGCATTCCGTTACTTGAATTTGTGATATAATCCTACCATTTCTCCTATCAGTGTGTTCTCATGTTGGATTGTTTCTTCTGGTTGGAAATTTAGATTACAAATCCATATTCAAACTTATACTTGAGATTTTCTAATGCTCAAACACTATGTGTTTCCAAAAACATCTTCTTTTGTGTTATTGATAACATCATTTTACTGATAACTTAATTTATTTATTGATAACTATTTTAATATTAGTTTCTCAGCTTGGGAGTTTCTATGCTTTGCTGACAATGTCAGCTTAGCTTGAAAAGCCACTGATGACAGGCCCATAGTTACAAAGTATCACATTTATGGGCATTACAAATATCTCATCCCCTAGGCAAAGACCTGTAGGTACTGAGAAGTTTCTGTTTTACAGAGTCTAAACTGGCAGCTCCCAATCCTGTAGAGCTTATTTAAAGATTCTAACCTCCACCGAGGCATGAATGCCTCAGGAGTTCATGGCGGCCAGTCTCTTCTTTAAGGTTCTATTTATTTTCTTTCTCATTACACTTATTTAAGGTCAACTGTAAATTTGAAAGGATGTAGGCTCAATTGCCATCTGTTTTTCTGTAAGTACCCTGTTGTGTATATATTTGTCATCTTTCCCTTGCTGGGCCCAAATACTTGGTGCCTATGACTTCAAGGCTGAGAGTTTAATTTGGCTCATGGTTTTGTGGAGTCAGTCCATGGCTAACAGAAACATCAAGGCAGAATCAGAAGGCAGAGTAAAAATGTGTCACCTTTAAAAAAACCAGAAATTGAGAAGAGGGGAAAAGGCTGAAAGGAAGTAGATAGAAAATAGTTATAATTCCTAAGGACAATGCCCTATGACCCACTTCCTTTCTTTCTTGATGCAGGTCAGAGCATTCTTGTGTAATAGGTGCTTCCCCTATGACCAGAGAATAGAAACATCTTTCTGAAGACAAAGACACACAGAAGAACAAACTGATGTGGCTGAATCCCTCCCCAAGTTTACTTCTGATGAGTTATACTTTCCTATCATTCTGTCTTCATCAGACTTGAACACAAGAAAACATAAGATTCCCTTTCTTTACACTTCATTTCTTTGGATTTCTATGTCACATAAAGTAAAATAAATCTGAGTGTTTTTCTCTTGTTATCCTTTTGCTCTGAAGTCCTTGATCATGAATCTAGCCTCACTGAGGAAATACGTATTTCTTAAGTAGTTCTTAATTACTTCTACTCACCTACTCAACAGAGACTCTAGTACCATTTTCTTACTCAGAAAGCAACTCTTTCATGCCTCAAGCAATGCAAAGCATTTTCAGACACCTAGACAACTAGTCAGATTCTCCAAATTAATGTTATTTAGAATCCATTCTAGGAAACAACTGCTGAAATACGATGTTTGAGGGTGGTGAACGCTTGTATTTTATTTCTTAGTAACATGTGGTTGAAATTTTAAATGATATTTTTACAAATAATTAGTGCCCTGTTGGTATATTATTTGACAGCAACATTTAAATTTCCATAATTGTCACTGAATCAATAAATACCACACCATTTAGTGTGATGCATTCCATTTCCCTGTAATTAATGTAAATTGTATATGGGAATAAAATATGAGAAATATAATACATGTTGGAAATTAAGAAAGAACTTAGGACAATGTACAATGTCAAGAATTTTGCTGTTGTGGTTTTCACATGTGATTTATCCTTTGATGTCCATAAAAATATTGTGAGTGAGAACATACTTTTATTTAATAGACAATGAAAACAAGGTCTGAAAAGATAATTGACAGTTCATATGTGTTTGGGGTTTTGTTTAGCTTGCTATTCATTTTTGTTTGTTTTATGGTTCTAGATCTAGAATAACATATGCTAGGTAAGTGTCCTACCATTTGGGGGCACAGCCTTGCTTCACAATTTTAGCTAGTGTATTTGCTGAGTCTGGACTCAATTCTTTATTGCTATGATCCATAGCTGCTCTACTTCTATCAAACAGTGCAATCAATGCAAAGTCATAAGGTTTTGTACCAAGTAGATGTAGTTAGTTGCAAGCCATGTGACATAGGAGGAAATTGACGATGGGCGGAGATACTTTATTGCTCAGTCTCCAAATTTGGAGCTAAAACTCAAGCTCGTCCTCAGATAATTTAGTAAGATCCATTAAATTTACTATTGCAAGTTATTTTTTGTGCAGTTTATATGTAAAAAAGAAATAAGCATGTAATGTTAGTGTTCTAAGTACTTTGTATTGAAATATCAAAATTTCATGGCTTAAACAAATAGAAAGTTCTTCTCTCACAGTCCCAGAGACTAGAAGGCAACACTCAAGGTGTACTGAGATCCATGTGTGTTCTGCAAACCTCTCACTAAAAACCCTTTGTCTCTTACAGTTTTTCGTGGTACCCAGAAATCTTTTGCATTTCTCAGTTTGGAACTCTTTCATCCCCATCTCTAAATCCATCTTCATGTACATTTCTTGTCAATTTTGTGTTTCCCAAACTGTCTCGTTTTCCTTATAAAGACAGCCATCATTAGGTTTATGGCTCACTTCAACTCCAGAATGATTTCTCTTCAAACAGTTAATTAGCTACATCTGCGAAGACTTTGTGTTCAAATAAGGTTATATTCTGATGTCCTGAGTGGACATAAATTTGGAGAAAACATCAGTCAACCTATTATACATCCACAGAATATCATGATATTAGCCATAATAAGTTCAGCACGTTGTTATTTTTCACTATTATTACAATCTTAATGTGTCACTCTTCATTGGTATGCATGTGAAAAGTAATTATAAGAAAGAATTGTTGGGTATGAGCGGGTTGTTTCACCTGTTAGACTGACAGCTGGTTGAGGATAAGAGTATAGTCTTAAAATTTATTATCTTGTATTACATTTTTCTTACCATTTATTCCTTATGCATATATTCCTGCGATTGAACATTAATACTTTACATGTTTGTTGGTTAACTCTATAAGCAGTATTAAATCTCATATGTATATTTCATAGAGTTAAATATGAATTATTTATTTACTTAGGTCAGCATGGAATGGGATTTAATAACTTTCCCTTCTCGTTGGAACTTTTATCCTCACTTGATGATCATTAAGATGGTTTCTGCTAAGAGCTGCCTCCCAAAATGAAAAATTATTCAGTGGTTGCTGGATGGAAGCCACAACATGGAACTGAAGTGATAATATGTATATGCAAACTAAAACAGCTCATAGCCTGCAGTAGACTTGACTTCTTATTTATGAAACCCCGCAAAGTGAGGTCTATAATGAAATTGCTGCTAGACCCTTAGCCATAACATCCATCACAGAGGGTGATGGTATGAAACCAAATGATAAATTGTTAAGGTCAAGCTAAAATCAATATGCAAACACTCAATATAGAAAAGCATGACTTATGCACACCAATAGCAATAGATAAAAATATTATGGATTCAATCTCTTCCTTTTCTCCTGGTGGAGACATCTTTAAGATAAATGATGTAAATAGCATTATAATAAGTTCACACCTGATTTCACATATTTAGGTTTAAGTTAGCACAAACAAATTCAGGCTTTGACAAAAACAAACAAACAAACAAAAACTTGATAGTTTTTGTCTCAGCCCATAAGCATACCTCAAGTTAGCATTGGGCAATTGTGATATCTGAGTATTATCTATAAGTACTTATAATTATACTTGACATGCTTTTTATGTTTCTCCTGTGAATTTCTACCTTCCACTGCACCCGTTTAGATTATCATCAGTTCTTTTCACAGTTGTATTCTAAATTGGCTCATTGGAAATGAATACTTTGCTGTGTGAGTTGCACCCCAAAAGCACATCTTGTATGTAGAAGCCTTTCCGAGCCAATGTAAAACTTATCTGGTCTGACGGTATAATTGAGATGTTATCTTTTTCCACACAATACTCAAACATTTACATTGGGCTGTTTGATAGTAATATGCTGTGGTTCCTTTCATAACCAGCTGGAAATTGTAAGAATTTAAGAAAAGGTGGAAAGGATCTTCAATGTTGTAGAGACTATTGAAAATTACTTTAGGGAAAAATCAGTTTGTGGATATGTGCCCAATGACCTGGGATCACTTATATCAGTTTATGAAGTTGATTAGATCAGGAAAGAACTCTTCCAGGTGTGTCTGCAGAATGTTTCCAGACAGGACTGTGATGAGGGCCAGCGAACAGAAGAGAAAAGATTCACACTGACTGTGAATAACACCATCAGAAGTTGGTGCATCCTTTGAAATCTCCAGTTGGCTTGAGTGGGTAGGTATTTGGTACAGCTGCAAACATCAGGCTCCGACTTCTTCAGCCTTCTAATACACACTCATATCAGTGATTCTTCATGAACCTTCTGCACCTGTAGTCTCAGACTGGTATTACATCTTTGATTGCTCTTGTCCCTGCTGCCAACATCTTGGGTTGAACAGACACTTGTTCTGTGGATCTCCAATCATGTGCCAGGCACTATGGCTTCTCCCATTTCTTCTCTATAAGCAGACATAATACATCCTCTGGCTTAATAAACCCTATATTCTCTAGAGATGCTGCTCCTCTAGAAAACCTGAACCATGGAGGGGGACTTAGCTCAGTGGTTTCACTGTCTGCCTCACAAGTGCAAGATTCCGAGTTCTGCTCCTGTACCACATACCACAATGCCAAGCATGGTGACTCACACCCACCAGCAATCAGTACAACGCACCACAATGCTGGCCTTGGTGGCTCATGCCTGTAATTCCAACACTCAGGAGGCAGAGAGAAAAGGATTGCTGTGAGTTCGAGGCTAGTCTGGCCTATATAATGAGCTCAGGGCCAGGCTGAACTATAAAAGCGAGACCCTGTCTTTAAAAAAAAAAAAAAAAAGCCTTAACCAGTGCCGGAGATTTAGCTCAGTGTTTCTGGCGCCTGCCTCACAAGTGCAAAGTCCCGAGTTCCATCCCGGTAACCACATACAATGCTGGGCATGGAGACTCACGCCCACCAGCCATCAATACCACATACCACAGTGCCGGGCGTGGTGGCTCACGCCTGTCATCCCAGCACTCAGGAGGCAGAGACAGGAGGATTGCTGAGTTTGAGGCTTGCCTGGGCTACATAGTGAGCTCAGGACCAGCCTGAACTACAAAGTGAGACCCTGTCTCAAAAAAAAAAAAAAAAAAAAAAGCCTTAACCAATATACCTACTTTACTGTACCTTGTATTCAGATATTTCTGGTTTATATCTTAGCACTCTCATTTACTATCTGAGTGACTAATCCAATTTCTTAATCTTTCTGTTCCTTAATTCCTTAATCTATAAAATATATAATAATCTTCAAAAATGGACTTGTGTAACTTAAACAAATACATTGGTGCCTGAGTTCATGAACACTTTTGTTTGCAAACAGTTTGGTTCTAAAACAGGAGCATTTGGCAACATTTGTTGTTCTTGTTGTTGGTGGTGGTGGTGTTGATTTGCAATCTCTGTGTCAGGTGACACATGATCGCAGACATCTTTTCCACACAAATACAAGGCTATCATGTTTCTCAAAATTGTACAACAAATTTAGATTAAAACCTGTGGTATTTCTGGGTGTGGTGGCTCACGCCTGTCATCCCAGCACTCAGGAGGCAGAGACAGGAGTGTTGCTGAGTTCGAGGCTTGCCTGGGCTACATAGTGAGCTCAGGGCCGGCCTGAACTACAAAGCGAGACCCTGTCTCAAAAAAAAAAAAAAAAAACCTGCGGTATCACTATAGTTGGAATTAAGTCAATGGGCCATCAACAGGCTACTAAGAAAATGTGCCTAAAAAAAAAAGTCACTGTTTATCCATACAACACCTTTTCTTAAAAAATCAATTTAATTTATTGGAACATTATATATACACATCACAATTACAGTCCACATTGAGAATTTTTACCAGTATATGACACAACTTAATTCTCATTTTTCCCCCTTCCTCTACCCACCCTAGAACTCCTTATATACAAGTTTTGTTTCTTTTATTACCATCAATTTTTTCTTTCCCCTCATTATTTACCCCTAAACCCCACTTCCCTCTGAATATTTACAATTTCACAATATCGATCATGCATTCTAGAACACATTTACAACATCAGTTCCTCATACCAGAGAAAAGATATGATATTTACACCTGTGTGACCTATTTATTTCACGTATGAGTATGTCCTTAAGGTATGTCCATTTGAGTATAAATGACTCAGCCTCATCATTCTTTATGGCAGAGTAGTGCTCCATTTTATAAAAATACCCACATCTTCTTTATTCAGTCTATAGTTGATGGGCATTTGGATTGTTTCCAAAATTTAGCTATCATGCACTGAGCTCGTATAAACATGGGTGCACACATGTCGCTGTGATGTGAGTCTT